>LNAC01000068.1:3916556-3933603 GCA_002007465.1 Ailurus styani
TAGAATCAAAAGCCCAACAACTATTTGCAGATAAATTGTATGAATTGAAGTGAATAGATCTGAATATTAAGATTCATAGATTTAGCAGATGATTTGTTAATTGGAATAAAAAGGTCATTTGCTAGTCATTTTAACAATAGATCAATTGGAACCCTATTTATTATTTAACTGGTAGTGCATAAGAATTGAAATGGTGAATAATTGTATTATTGTCGTGAGATGATCATTTTCTTCAAAATAATAAAATATGAGAAACTTATGGCAATGAATTTTAGAAATTTCTTTTAAAAATATTATGGCCTATTTGTATATTTTAAAACATAGTTCTGATCTAAATAATCTATATAATGAGGCTTAGTATTTAACAAGTCAAAATTATACCGAAAGTGGTGGCTGGTTTTTGTTTTCTTTTTTCTTGACGAATTAGAAATATAGCCACAAATAAGATAATTTCCAGAAAAAAGTTGAAATCCAAAATCTGTAAATTTTTCCTTCCTAAATTAAATAATGCCATTCCTATCTCACTATATTTTAATTAGCAGAGGTTTTTGGAAGTGGCATGGTACATGCTCATACGATGACTCAAAATGTAACTTGGCCTGCAGTTTTCTTTCGGGGAACAGAACACTCTAATTCAAATCCATTATTAAAAGGCAGATAACATGTGCACTTTCTGAAATGTCTGTGACTTCACTCTTTTGATTTTATGTAATTATAAGGGAATGTTCATATGTATTTACTTTTCGATTGGCACAGCATTTTAAAGCTGAGTGTCTTCAGATAAAGTGCGTATTTTCTCTTGGTTCATAAAGAACATCACTGGTTTATGTGCTCAAAACTTTAGTGAATGTTTTATAATGCAGTCACAGTGCATTTTATAGCTGTGCTTGAGAGAAGAATTTCTATGCAAGACCCTATGTATACAGAGAAAAAAATATATTAGATATTAGTTTTGGTTTTGAGATTAAAAATTGGTAACTAGATCCTGTGCCACTTCACTGTTTTA
The DNA here is from genome assembly GCA_002007465.1 of Ailurus styani. Taxonomy (NCBI): domain Eukaryota; kingdom Metazoa; phylum Chordata; class Mammalia; order Carnivora; family Ailuridae; genus Ailurus; species Ailurus styani. The sequence continues at coordinate 3,917,563 of LNAC01000068.1, forward strand.
TCTCGTAACTTCTATCAGTTCTCAAGCAAAACTTTGAACTCAGTATTTTTCCAAACTTTGCAGCTCAAAGTACTTTTCATTTAAACTAATTTCAGTCAACATAATAAAATAGGGAAAACATCACCCACTTAAAAACAGCTTAAATTGCATGTGCTTTGTCACTATAAACAAACAAGGTAAACATTGACATAACTTCAGATTATTCTTGGGTTTAAAAAAATCTGTAGTTCAAAATAAAATTCCGCCTTTGGTCAACATTTTGGATGCAATTCAAAGTTTCTCATAAAATAAACATATTTTAAAGAGTGCTTTGAATTTCACTGTGTAATTTCTAGCCAACAGAAATTACAGTGGTATCTTTAAGGTTTATTATATGTCAAATCAATAGCCATTATGCAGGGCTGACAACCTTCAAGATGCAATACCTTCCTTCTGCTTAACTCTCACTACTATGATATGGGGGGAAAAAAACTTCCTATAGGTGTCCCTTCAGAAAATCCTCTCAGAAAGTGAAACTTTCTTGTTTATTTGTTTACTAATGAAAGTATTCTTTTCTGATAAAATGGGAAATGAGCCGAATTTTTGGCCAAGAAAGCAAAATGTTCACTAAGGTAATCTTCATGAGAATTTTTCAGTAAAAGGGGGAATAGTTTTGCAATCTGCAAAATAACAAATTATTTTGAAGCATGAGCTTAAAATGAAAATGCCCCATCACAACAGATTGTAAATTTTTTTTCTGATGCTTTTAAAAGTGCCTCGATCATTTCTGCGACTACAATGTTAAAGTTAAGTATTTGGTATTTTATTTAAACATTTTTGAAAAATGAACATTCTGGGGCTTTGCAGCATTATTAAGAAAAGCTGTCCATACTTTACCATGTTGTTACATGTGTTTATCTGCTGATTATAAAATGTGTTAAACAGTATTTTAAAAACAAAAAAAAAATGCAGAGCTGCGCTTTGATTAATTCAGTGAACAAAACATATGCTGTTGGTTCTGTTCTATGAAATTCATATATAATCAATAAAATGTTTTTAAAAGAGCAACTTTGGCTTTAAGGCTTGTACCGCCGACCATGTTTCTCGTCCAAGCTAACTCAGGGCTCACTCTGTTAACTTAGGCAAACAAAACCACTTTCTGGCTATGATAGTAATATCTTTTTAATATTTTTTTTATCCTCTTTCTAAAATTCCTTTAGGTTGGAAGCTGTGTACTGTGGCTGTTACCCACTCTGTCCCAAAGATTTGGTTTATCCCGAAATATTTCCAGGTACCCGCTTTAATGTACTCTCATCTTTGTGGAGATTTAATACATGATTCTGCTAAATTAGAAAGTTTGAAAATAAACTTAGGCAGGAGCAATTGTTTATTTGGCAAGTCAACATGTTAGTGTTAAGGAAAATTTTATGTGTTTTAATACATTAGAGTAAGCTTATATTTACCATCTGTTCTTTTAAGATAACAAAAAAGCAAGTTTTCAAATAGCATTCTTCATTGTTAGCATACACATCCCATAATGATGGATTTTTATAAGCAGGTCAGTGTTGCTGCAATTGCTTACAGATTTTTTTTAATGATATACACAGAGAAAAATCAAGGACTGGAAGTCACACCAAATTATTTAAACAATTGACTAGTTAATAATATGCAACTGTTGGTACAGGGTACATACGGCTATAGTACCAGTTCTTTGAAAAAAAATTCTCATCACTAAATATATCACATATGCATTGTGTTACATTAGAATAATGTATTTTAATCACCCGAAGGAGATGTCTAAACAGCACAACTACACAGTCTTATTTAGCATTAAACATCCTTGTGAGCTGAGGTAACCTTATAAAATCATGCTTAAATAATGTAAAACACGAGGCAGCACAGAGCAATATGCATTTTTAATTAGTAAAGTGACTAATATCGAGTGTGTGCTTTGAGGTTTTTGTTTCATTAAAAATGTATCTGTTTTTCCTGCAGCTGAATATCTGTATTCTACACCTGAACAGCTTTCAAAAAGGCTCCAGGATTTCTGCAAGAGACCAGATATTGTAAGAAAACATCTTTATAAGGTAGATATCGAGGAGAGATTTACGTGGTATAAATGCCATATTGAAGTACAAAGAAAAATCTTTTAAAAAAAACATTTAATTAACATACTAATGTTTAAAGGAAACATGCTAGGGAGGGATATTAGTTGTTACACTAACAAGGATTAATTAAACTGGATGCCAGTTGTATTAACCTAGGTCTTATGAAATACGTGCACTTAATGCACGGTACATGCTTTTTTTTTTAATTTATTGTTTTCTAAGATGACTGTCCTTTACATTTAGCCCCAAGAGGCTTATAAAAATGAACCTGGATTAATGTAACTCATTAGTTTAAAAGGAAGTAAAGGAAAGATTCCACAATTATACTAATGAGGATAAGCCTTTCTTCCCATCATAATGAAATCTTCAGGCCTAAAAAATTCAGGTGAATGACATTCGTGAAGTTTGGTGTTCATTTTTTGACCACTTTGAAGATGGTTTTTCACGAACCGAATGTTTCCCTTATCCGGTTTAATCAAATGACCTAAAAATCCTTAGTTTGTTTAGAATGAAACTGCCAGTCTCCTCTCTTGAATGGCACAGGCAAAAGGAGAAATGGTTGAAACAGCATCATCATGAAGTCCCCTCATTCATGATCTTTTTTCCCTTGTTTGAATCAAGAATTTTACATTGTTGAAGTCACAACACAAAGAGGCCCTGCTTAAAGTCTAAGTAATTGAACTGGGATAAATCTGCTTTACGACTTTGGAAGGTGGCTCTAGGCCATGAGTAATATACCTTTTTATATTCTTTGAATGTAGCATCTTCATTTTACATAAATTCAGTATAGTTTACAATCTAGCAGTTTTATAATCCAGTATATTTTAATTTTCCTATGTTAATGTATAACCTTCCTACATGAAATACAGTTTGCTGCCTTTTTGTCCTCTCCTTTCCCTTTCCATGGCCTAAAATACATATTTACATAGTGATACATCAAAACAGGACTTTGTTTCTGCAGGAAACAGTTAAACTTCAAGAAAAAGGGAGAGAACCAAAAATGCAATTTAACACCCAATTTCAAGCTCATTATCTTTCATTGTCTATTAACTTGGCAATGGTTCAGAAGGTAGCTCATAATAGTTTAAAATGCTGACTGAACAGTTCCAGGCTCCAGTACTGCTCCTTGAGTCAATACGGTTGTACCATATATAGGGGAAGCTTCCCAGACAAAACAGCCTCCCAAGGTTGCCATCCACATCTCCTAATTTTGGAAGTTCAGTAGTGGTCTGCTTTATATAAAATGTTCCTCCAGTAGTTTTCCACGTCACAGGCTATCGAAAAGGGCAGACTGTGGGAATCGAAGAAATGGAATCAACAGTTATTTAGGCAAACAGATTCCTTTTCAATTTATGACACAGAGATCTTTTCAGTGAGCTCACCATCAACTCACTAATTTTGTTCTTCCCTCCTAGTGAATTTTTGGTGGAGTTTGGCTTGGGTTTTTTGTGGGTTTTTTTTCAGTTTTATTGAGATAGAAGCAACAGAGCGGTGTCAGTTTACAACCTACCGCATAATGACTTGACGTCCACATCTTGGGGAATGGTCACCCCCATCGGTTTAATTACCATCCGTCATCTCATAGAGATACAAAAAAAAGAGAAAGAAAGAAAGAAAGAAAAAGTTATTTCCCTGAAGTACTTAGAATGATATTTCCACCATCAAATGTATCAGTTTTTAACTTTGCTTCAGGTTAGGCCTTGTTATCTCTGTTAGTCTTCATGGACAAATTTTTAACCATTTCAGAAGTTGCCTTGAGTGACAAAAGAAAACAGACCTCTGGTTGAAATATTTTAATACAGCTACTCTGTAACATGGCTGTAATTATTTATATTCCAAACAAATCCTGGAAAAACTCTGAAACAACGTCAGCTTAGTGGTAATGCTCTCACTCATATCAAATTGTTCCTTGTCCAGCTTAAAGATAACCTGTGCCTTAAATGTTATTTCCTGTTACTGCTTTTTACATATGTTTTTGGCCTGTACATCCTAAAGTGCTCCATCTCAGAGTTTTATAAATTAGAATTTTATGCATCAGCTTTTATAAGAATTCATATGTATGATTCTTTTTTTATGTCTTTTCTACTGTGGATTTTTTCCTTATAAATCTGTTACACACTTTCAGATGTGTCGTCTTGTGTAATCCTGATGTTTTATCAAAAGATTAGTCTTAAAAGTAATAAATTAGTCCAAGAATTATAAGTAATTAAGCTTTAGAATGCATTTGTCATGAGAAACTGATAAAAACCACAAGGAAGGACCACAGACTTAGTTTGGTTATCGTAATAGGATTTAGAGCCAAAACAGAAAAAGAATGCCTTCTAAAACTTTATAATTAAGAATATAATAAGCTATGGTATTTACCACCTTATGTTTTCTAAATGTACACATTTTCAGGTAACCATTTGCCTTCACTAAATACAAGAGAATTATTCCCCCCCACACACAAGGCAGTATTTTCCTTACTTTTCTTATGCAATGGAAGAGTCTTTTGTGTGTACTGTTAACGAGAATGTTGGGGTTTTTTTTAGACTTATTCCATTGGACAGTGCTGTTTTGCTTTTATAAAACATATGTTTCTAAGATCTAAAAGGATAGAATGTCACTGAATTCTTTAATTTGCTCCTTTTACATTTTTACACCTTACTCTCTTTTTTTGTCAAAAGTTTACATTTTAAAATCATCTCAACTGCTTTTCACATAGGGTTCACTTTAGGATAGGATTTTTCATATGGATTCACACTTAGAAATTTAATGACTAGAATAAGGCTACTAACACTTGGCTTTCTTCTCACATGAGACATTATACTTTCAATATGAGTGAGAGTTTGGGGGCTATAACTTAAAGCAGGATTTGAAACAGAATGCTAGTAACTGAAAAGCAGAAACAGAATTGGATACTTTTTTTTTTCTTAAAGTGACTCTTTCTACTACAGAACACTGTTGCCCGTGACTTCTCACCTGAAATGGTTTCAGATTTGAAATGTTTAAGTTCCTCACATGCATGCAAGTGTGTTCTCCCTCGCTCTTTCCCTCTCTCTCTCAATCTCTCTCTCTGTCTCTCACAAACACACAAACTTAAGACCTTTCTTAAGAGAAATCCAATGCATGCAGAAATTAAATGTTTCTTAATCATTTTAAAAATCTAAAACCATTTTTCTTAACTAAAAAAAATCTAAACATTTCTTTTAAAAGTTTACATCTAAGTTTACTCATTGACTGCAGCTTTCTCATACTTTCAGGACACTTCCTTTTCTGAGTAGGTCAGACACATTGGCCACATACTTGTCACACAGATTAAAAATAGGTTTCATTTTATCCATGATAGGGAGCTTTTCGTGACTCCCAAACCTAACTTGAAAACAAGATTCTACAAGTAACCTTAAAATAACTAGCCAAGGATTGACTTCTTACACTAGCAATACTTTTCCCTTTACAACTCAAGTAAGTCTCATAGCATGAAGTTGTATTTTTGCCTCATTTTTACTATGTGAATTCACTTACTGAAAATTCCCAACAACTTTTTGAGATCAGTGTCTCATGTTTTTACAAATTTCTCATCATTATATTTTAAACTGCTTCAGAAAAGAAATTCTGGACATTACCTCGCTACAGATTGAAAAGAGCACAGGGCACAAATGGGACACTTGTGTGAAGTAAATACCGCCCAGAGGGACGGGATAGATCTTCATTCCCACCCTAGTTCTCATTTCCTTTTATTTACAAATTGTGCGATATTTTGTGTGCGAAAAGAGATGCATTCTCTCTTGTGTTTTTTGAGAGTGACCTTTAGTTTCTTAGGATTCTTCAACTGATAGCTGCTGATTTTTATTCTCTTCTCCTCTTGAAGTTCTGCAACACTCTAGAAACCTCTATAACCTGATGTTAATTGGAGGAAGAGAAATTTTCAGACTTCTGCCTCAAAATGATTCCAAACAATGATTAAGCTTACAGTTCAGATTCCGTGCCCAGAAAAGCCATTTGTGGTTGTCTTAACTATATCAGGCTCTATCTCCCTGAACCAAAGCCACGCCACTTTAAGTTTCCTTCAAGACACCGGTCACTTTATAGTCCCCTTTTAATTTGAGCTTATATTCCAGATGTCAGCAAGGTGCTGCTCACTTGTATTAACACCCCTCCAAAGTCATGACTTTTTTCCCTTAAAAATGAAAACTTAAAAGCTGGTGACATTTTTAGAACTTCTAAAAATCTCTCAACTGCACCAGCACAATTTCAGGCAACTTCTCAATCTCCCTCCCTCTCTCCCTCCTCCCTGGTCTTCTCCCTCTCTCTTTCTTCACTTCCTCCCTTGATTTTATTTGCCTTGGTTTTCCTTTGATTTGTCTAAGCAAAATAAAAGCAAAAAACCTTTTTAGCACAATGGAAAGACTTGGAGTGATCAAGATCAGTTAGGGGTTTGGGCTTCGCGTCCTCCTCTGCTACTCATTTGCAGCCCAGCTCTAGGTGAATCTCTCTATATAATTCATCTGTTAACTTGGAGGATTTTTTTTTCCTAAATTCTTAATAGCATTTTCCCCCCGAGGTACTGCTATAATGAAATAATAAATATAAACCTGTTTGTAAACTCGAAGGGCTTTATACATTTCACGTAACAGTAATAGCATTTCTCTTGTGCCTTAACCACTTAAAAGGGAAATTCACATCAGCAAATGCCTGGGTTAGGAGTGTTGTGTGTCCTATGTTTATAAAAGTTAAAAGTTGGATGATAAACTTTGAATAGCCATCATCCATAACACAAACCAGGAAATATGTGTGCAGCGGAATGCACCCGTTTGCGAAAAATCGGGAGCTTTCCCCTATGGTTGAAAAGACAGTTCCACTTTAAACCAATCAGAAACTGGGATTTCCTGAGTTGATGAAACTCGAGAACCATTTACGTGGTGGCTTTTTGAAATCTAATTGACGTAAGTTATGCAAATTTACAATATGAATTTTGAGCATACTTTCGTCTTTCGGTTGTTAATGCTTCTTCATTGCTTTCTCTTCTCTCCCTCCCCCTCCCAGGGTGAAATGACTCCTTTTTCTTGGGCAGCCCTACATGGTAAATTCAGGTCTCTGCTTACAACAGAACCTAGGGAAGATTTGTGACAGATGGGGCTAAGTCACAAACTTGCAGCCTGAGGCAGAATCTGTAGAACTTTCCAGAGTGTGCCCATATTTACCTGATCAGAGAGAAAAGAAAATCTGCAGAGGAAGCTGAGCCTGGCTGCTTGTCATAGCTGACACAGAGCCATCTGCCACAAACCTGTGGCGGCTTCAGATCTCCCGTCCCTGCCACCACCCCAACTCAAATTAAATACAGATTCCTAGAGACGTTATGATGGTTACACATGTCCTCGGCATCGCATGGAGGAGACTGTTCAAAAAAAATATGTGGCCTGTTGTATAACCGCACTCATGTATCCCATATGTGGTGCCACATTGAATTTCCGGTTGAATCCGTTTTTATCCTTTGTACTGGATGACATGGTGCCTGAATTCTTTCTTTTCGCCGACACGATGGCAGCCAAACTGCAGCTTCAAAAGCCTGCGCTTGGCTGTGTTTCTACCTAGGTTGCCAGGTTATCATCGGAGCCTTCTTGTGTCCTCAAAGGGCCATGGGGTCTGAACGGGGGATCAGAATGCTACCAGACTAATTGGGCAGCCATCTCAGAATCGTTTGTGGGTAAAGAGCTGCTTTAGCACTTTTATTTTAGCAAATTAATGACTCTCTGGCACAGGGGTTTTTAAGTGAAGGTATTAATAACGGGTCTGGCAGGTATTCCCATGATTCTCAGAGTTACATTTGCATTTAATTTATCTTAAAGTTGTGAGATAAACAGCTGTAATTTGGACAAACGTGGGAAATACGCTAAGTGGGGCCATCTTGCCCATAAAATGAACACTGAGATACTTGTTTTAATTTTTTTTCCCCTGGGGTAAAAATAGAGAAATCAAAATACTTCTACTAAAACAGTAATTTTGGTAGAAATATTCCTAAAAATATTTGCATCCAGCTATATATATATATATTATATATAATCTTTTCAAGATAATCGCTTATGATTCCAATAGTCAAGCTGCTGTATTTGTTGATATAAAGATGTTTTGAATGGCTAGATTGTAAAATAAATTTTTAATAAAGTGGCTACTGCAACTTTTAATTAGCGTATCTCATTTATGTGTAAGAGTGTACATCTATCTGTATGTTTCTCACTGAACACTTTCCTTGTGTCAAAGACAACGAATACAATTGTTTCTCTTCCGGATGTACAGGGATCTGTTTTACAAATGTTTGTAAGATATTATGACATTTCCAAGATTTTCTTTGCATTCTGGAAAGCAGGAGGTAAACATTTGTAGTCATTAAGGTAAAGTCTGTTGATAAACCGTCTTCTGTTTACTGACAGGTAAATTGTAACTTTCCTAGCTTTTGAAAGGAATAACTTTTATACCCTGCAGAGTGAGGAACAGCCAGGGAGCAGAGGGTAGACAAGCACCAAGAGTGGCCTTCTGGCTTCTAGAACGATTAAGTGGTCTAGCAGGCATCCAAGACAGAGCAAGCGATGATTCAGAAGTCCAGCAGGGCCCGTTTGACAGGTAGCAAAATAGTCAGCAGGAACAAGATCGAGGTCCGGGAGCCAGACAGAGCCTTCAGGATAGAGGCAGTCTTGCAGATCAAAGAAGGCAGGAATTCAGAATCCATCAGGCCTGGGAATGGAAAAGCAGGAAGAGTAAGAAGCAGAAGCAACCAGCCTTATCTTTGCAGATAGTCCTCTCCCTAACCCGTGTGAAATCCTTAACGCATGATGGGACATCGCAACACTGGCTTTGAGTCCTGTCCGTTGTGGGGAAGTCACTGAACAGATTACCTCCTCACCCAAAAAACAAAGGGCTTGGGGATTATTTCAGAAGTCCCTTCTGGTCTGAGACTGGGGAACTCAGAATCTATCAGGTGTGCTCCTTTTGAGTGTAAAAGTTAAGGTATAAATATGCCTAAGAGGTTCTTAGACACTTTGGGCAGGGTTCATCATCAAATGAGATGAACTAGACCAGTAAATTTACTTTAGTCAGAAGGATGCCATGTCACAGTGATGTCTTCTCGAAATAATTAAATATAATCTCACAGCCAAGAAACAGTGTTTAGTTTACTATATTTTACTGTCATGAAAATAGTGGGCTCCCATTTTCTAGTAGACATAGTTGAAAGTTACCTGTGTCTGGAGGGTTTCTTTTCCCCTGTACCCATAAATACAAATCAGCTTTTAAATGTACATTAAAGGGGCGCCTGGGTGGCTCAGTGGGTTAAAACCTCTGCCTTCGGCCCAGGTCATGATCTCAGGGTCCTGGGATCGAGGCCCGCATGGGGCTCCCTGCTCAGCAGGGAGCCTGCTTCCTCCTCTCTCTCTGCCTGCCTCTCTGCCTACTTGTAATCTCTCTCTGTCAAATAAATAAATAAAATCTTTAAAAAATAAATTTACATTAAAGTTGTCACTTCTTAAAACTATGCTGTCAGACTTGGTATTAGTGCCTATAAACAATAAAAAGTTTTGTAAATGTGCAATTCTTAACATTTAAAAACTTGAAGCACGTGTGCATCTGTGTGTCCACATGTGTTGTGTGCTTCTCAAATCCATGATATGCTGGGATGGAGTATTACTAAGTTAACCCATATTTCATTGAGATCACAGGATAATTGTGAATACAAGTTGACTTTAATTCCTATTCTCCTTACTTTGAGTAAAGAGATCAAATGCTCCCGTTATTTCTTATTTTGAGTATGTGGTTGGAAATTTCAATCTTTCTTTTTCGAAACATTCAGTGCTGTTCATTCTTTTCAAATAAATCACTAAGCCAGTTTCAAGTTTAAATATCTTTAAAAGTCTGCTCATTATCAAGACCTTGGTACAATCTCCAGGATGCCTGCCATGAACTTACCCAATCTGTGTTTCTGGCTAGGTGTTTCTGTACTAAATAGGAGGGCACCTTGCTCTTAAGGTATTCATTTATACCATGTTGATCAGGAATAGGTCAAAAGACCTCTCTCAGAGAAGCTGGGGGTTTACTAAGCATCCTTCAGATATGGCTAGGTTTAAGTGCCCTGCCCGGGCTCTCAGATCTCCAGACATGCCATGTAAAGATGGCAGCAGAATCAGTAAGTCGATGGAAACTTGCAGCCATAGAGGGCTGCACAGATTCATTTCAACACCTTGAAATGCATCTGGAAGCAAAGATTTCATTTTATGTTGAAGGTGTTAATTATATTTGGTATTTTTAAAAGTAAAATCTGTTTTTGAGAAAGCATCTGCTACCCAGAAATATTATGAGCCACAATAAAATTTTCAGTTAAGTCTCAAGATACTTTCTGTGGGTGATAGAATCAGTTTTCAAATGATAGTCCATGTTATCTTTTAATGTTGACATATTCCATGAGTTTTATTCTTCTATTGGCTGTTGACAAGTATCACACTAAGTGCCTTTCTGTGTCAGTGGAAAATTGGGTGGCCTTTAATATCAGATTTTATATTTAACAATAAAGAGAGTATATTATAAACCACTGACATGTTTCATTTTAAAATTTGAACTGAGATTACAGGACAACTAAAGATTCCATAATACACCCTCCCTTCAGAGCCATTCATTAAAATGTAACTGGAAAAGTTTAAAAACATTCAAACAATTCTACGTGCAACTCAAAGCTATGTATATTGTTGATTAAAATATAACAACAACAACAAAACCATGGGGATTTACACCAAATGTACAATAACTGTTAAGTCAGAGGAGTGATGGTACAAAGCACAGACATGGAACTGGGAGAGGCACATTCACTCAGTGGCTAATGGCTTATTTCTGAAGTTGGGTCATAGTATCCAAAGGCTATTTGTACTCTTTATGACTTTTTGCGTGTCTTGAATGTTATTATTGGATATGCCTTCTGATAGGAGCTATAAATACTCCGGTTCGTTTTGCTACCATGCCTTCCTTAACATTTCTTGACTCTAAACTATTGATCTAGTCGGAAAAACCATTTCCCTTCAGACAGTGGAAGAAACTGCCTAACTGCCAGTTTGGCATGAGAAGAATTTCCTTCCCTTACCAGGAGCCAGGGACTTACCCTCTATCCTGAAACAAATCATACTTTGAAGAAGTCTGACACGATGGTCCATGGGTCCCTTTTTCCTGGGGCTGCTGACCACCATTCCTAATTCCTGTAATGTTACAAACTCAACATGGAAAACCATAGTTCTGAAATTCCCTTTTGAAAGATAAGAAGAAGATAAAGGAAGATGTTACATGAGCCAGTCATCACATCTTGGAAAATTCAGAGCTGTGTGGTAGAGCACAGAGTTATCTGAACTCCCAATCCCACTAGCCATCTCCCATAGTGGTGCCTGTTCCTTTTCCTCTTCAAGACAGGGTCAATTATGGACTCTGTCCTTCCTTGCAATGCATGAGAAGGAGCTCTCCCTCATGTCTTTAGAATTAATTCCCTCGCTGCATATGAGGTACATATGACTTCAGGGACCAGGATCCTCATTCACCCTACAGCCCATTTTCCTACAATGAAATTTGGGGTCAGTTCTTCAGGGATCCTCCCATTCTCATTATCCTAAGTGATTCCGACTTCTCTGTTGCAGCTCTATGGTTATGAGTTTCAACCCTAAGACAGGTTCATAATTATTCTCATAAATTGATAGGAGGAATTAATGATTCATGGGAGATGATTTAAGATGCTTATGTTACTCTTCTATCAATTACTGCATTTAAATAGCAGACCTAAGGTGGTGGGCTGGAAGTGATTTCTGGGAATACTTGTGTGATACCTTTCTCTAGGAATGTGAAGTCCTTTATATTTGCAATTTTAATATTTCCATTATCATTTCACAGATGAGAAAATCAAGGGATCATATAATGGCATATTTAGGAGCCGGACTATGTTGTAGAAACAGAGACTTTTTGTATAAGCCTTCCCTTGTATGGGATGGCTTGTCACCTATGTGTCTTTCAGGAAGCACCAGGGTCAATGTGCATGACTATTGGACCCCTAGGCAAGAGAAGGCAGAGGGTGGCAGCGGGCTGCCTGTGGCCCACATGGTTGGTCTTAAAAGAGGCATGAGAGACCACGTAGTGAGGCCAATGTTTTCAGTGTCTTTATTATCGCTATTATTGTGCCTGCAAGGAGGCATTCAGCCTCGACATCCATCATAGGCCTGCCCATCCCTGTGGTCTTTACACTCAGATGCATTTATACATTTAAGGTAATTTCCTGGCCCTCTTGGTAAGCATTTGTTTTTGAAACCTGTTGGGAAACTGAGGACCTAAGGAGAAGGTGAGTTGCTGCGGGTCCAGCGGTGGTAGAGGCAGGTCTAGAACAACCTGGTACAGAAGTCTGTGGTCAATCCAATGGGTCAAGACCATCCCTAAAAGGAGGGGAAGGGGCAAATCTCTCTCTCCACCTTTTCCCCCTCTTTCCTCCTCCTGCTTCTCCTACTAGCAGAATGAACATGGCTTAATGAGTTGCTAGTACCTTTCTGCAGATTTGTTTCATGTTGCTCCTGGTTGCATTTGGACTCTAAGTGGCCACAAGAGGAGGAATGTACAAGAATTCATTCCTGGTACTAACATTTCAAACTCTGCGGCACACGCGAAACTTCTGGACAGCTGAGCCTTCTCTATTGCCTTTCACATCAGACAATGATGAAGTTACTTACCCACACAGATAGAAGGCAGCCCCCACAATCTCGCCCGGTGGCAAGGGCCTAGGACAGAGGGAGCAGGTGGCATGGGCGACAGAAGCACCTTTTATTGTGCAGCAAAGGGAGTGCTTCCTCTCATCCCAAATAGATAACCCAGAAATTACATCCTGAAACTTATTTCCCCGGAAAGAAAGGGAAGGGGAGGGATAACTTAAAAAGAAGATACTTCTAATATGGTATTAGACTGTAATTCATAGGGAAATTTATGCCTGAGATATGAATTTCTGAAAATAGGGGTTTTTTTTAAAAGGGAAACACTGACACATCCTTAATTATAGAGTAATAAATACCAATGGTATATTATCTTCTGATATTTCCTTACACAGATATCAAAGCATGCAGCTGTTTTTGAAAACTGATAATCAAGTACAATATAAGTATATTACATCTTGTACTTACAACACACCCTTCAACTAAGCAACCTCCTGGAGAACGTAACAGTGAGAACCAGAGCTGCTTATAGTAGAAGCCCAACTGAACAAATTAGCCTTGAATTGTAACTTAAGAATCATAGTCAAACCGAAATGCCTGTCCTTGCCAGGAAAGGCATTCCAAAAGCAAAGAGCATGCCAAGTAAAAAGCCTTTGCTTCAGGATTACGGAGGCAGTTCTCAGAAGCCAGCATAACTTAATGATCAATCAGAAAAATATAGAGCAGTAACTACACAACTGAAGGATACATAAAAATTGTACAAAGCATTAATAGTGAATGGGGAGGTAGAATGGGATTTTAACAGAACGTATTACGCTCTTAGAAAGCTCTATTTATTGCTTTCAATCCGGGCAGCCAAAGAAAGACAAACATGGTCAAAGGAAAGTACGTGGACAAATGTGGGGGGTAGGAAAGGAAATGAAGGTTAAACAAGGCCAACATGATTCAGAATGAAAGGGAGGGAGGAAAGTAGAAGGAGCCACAGCTGCAATTACTAAACGTTACACTAAGAAGAGCTGAAATTGAGAGGGGGAGTTCTGGGTATTTTACTAAGTGGATTAATGTCCTCTTCTTTGGGTGTCTGAAGTTGCAGATTTTAATTTATTTGGTGCAGGGTTTTATTGTGAAATTCCTAATGGGGTGGAGGAATAAATAGGGACAATTATAAACAGAAAGTAGAAAGGGGGAACATAAAATACTGCTTTATAAATTTAACTGAAATAAATACAGGGTTTGAAGCTACGGACAGAGGTAAATAATCAACAAAATATTTACTTCGTTATGATAGAACTCAAAGGAAAATGAGAGGTACATACCAAAAAAAACCAAAAAAGACAGAAACATCCATAGAGATGCATCAAGCCAAGGATTTTGAGTGACTTAGGGGCTAGTTTATTGCTGCTCTCCTTTCTCCACCCATTTAAAAAAATAAATCATAACTCTGGCATTTAGAAAACTAGTCATGAACATCATTTATTAATATAAACTTAATCCCGTGCTGTTCTTCAGTGGGTGGTAAAAACGTGAACAACAACTGGCCTAAAACAGGATGATACTCTCCAATCCTGGGAAGCTCTAAGGAAAGAGAAACTCCTAATATGCTCTTTCACCTTATTTATTTTACTGAAGGATAAAGTCAAAAAGAGGGGAGGGCAGCGCCAAATCAGAGGACAAGAAGCTTGTAGGAGATTTTTAAAGTTTTCCTAAATAGGTATCAGAAGAGGAGATGGGCTTGGAACCTAGTGTGATTTATATCCATTTATTAATCGCTAATCTACTACCACTTCTGGGGAAGGTGGGAAATACACAAGGCTCTCTGCCTTCTTCAACGGAATAGACCAAGGCAGAGACTTAATCGTGTTTCTATTCCCCGAGTGTCACACTGGGTTCAAGCATTTGCCCAGCCAATAACATTAGGAATCATTTCAATTGAAAATATGGATTAGGAGGTACTTAAGAATTACTGCTATTAATCTTGAATGCAAATGCAGATAGCATTATTAAGGGTGTGGGCAAATCACTTCACTGGAACCACATGAAAAGGCACTTTGGAAAGAAATTTTATAAAATGCTGTGTGGAAAATGACGGTGAAAAATACAAATGAAAAATGGGAAGAATCATCTACAAAGAGGAAGATGCATAAAATGACTAAAGAAGGTGGCCTTGCTGCCTTCCACCTGCTGCATCAGTTCTATCAGGAATACTCGCAAAGAGGCGAAGTCTTCTACTTCTAAAGCTGACCTAGCAACAAGAAGGAGAAAACGCAGAAGAGGACATTGCCGAGTGGCTCAGAGTGACCCTCAAGGTCATCTAACTCTAGGGTTAAAAATCAGGGTGCCGAACAAGAGGTTTGTGAACACTCCTCCATCTATGGAGAATTCAGAATATTGTGGAGGTGAACTGCTGTCTTAAATTCCAGGGACAGGGTGTTTTGTGACCATAGTTAGGAGCAAAGTCATCAAAGCACACACCTTTTTCCTTTTTCCTCTTGACCTGCAGAGCTATGGTGGGGAACCTGTGCTCTCTGGTGCTGGCTGCTCTGTTCCCTGGCTTTCAATCGGCTTAGCTTTTCCCCTGGAGTTCTGATGCTGTGATAACAGGCCAGAAAAAGAGAGAGAAGGTGGGAGGGAGGGAGGGAGGGAGGGAGGAAGGAAGGAAGGAAGGAAGGATGGATGGAAGGGATGAATGGAGGGAGGGAGGAAGGAAGGAATCTACAAACGGAAAAACAAAATGGGGGGGGTGCTCCGCGCGTGTGTGTCTGTGCGCGCGCGTGCACGGTAAGATTTCACTGAAGATAATGAATTGCAACACTGTAAGCACCAAATTTTAAAACTTAAAAAGTATGAGTAATGGAGTTTTGAAGAAGCAAAATGTGCTCCAGCAGAGTATTTATAGTCCCTTTTTTTGTGAGAGGTTCCCCAGACCTCTGGGTGCATCAGCAAACTGTCCTCCTACTGGAGCGTGCAGCTGCGATTTGGCCCCAGGCACCACCTACCCAGAGTCACTACCTAATGCATTTTACATTTGCACAGATAATAAAAGGCGGGGGGAAGGCTGAGAAAGGGCCATTTTCCCCCTCAGCGTTCTGTGTTCCCTTTTGTCGCGGCCGTCAGCTGACACATGGAAAATGTGGTGCACTGTTCTGCTTGCCTTTAATCTGTAATTAAGGATTCCTTGTCTGGGGCTCGCAACCTCTTTTCGCCTTCCGTCCCTGCCTCTCGGGTCTTCAGCTCTCGGTCGGGTCCGGCCCCGCGCCGCAGGC
>LNAC01000068.1:3934290-4052874 GCA_002007465.1 Ailurus styani
ACGCGCGCTCGACACTCACGCGCTGCCACGCACACGCGCCGCGGGGCCCACGGCCGCCCCGGCTCGCGAGCGGGGGCCGGAATCTGCCCCGTCGGGCCCCGGGAAGGCAGCGCAGCCCGGGCGGGGCCCGACTCTCCCGGGTCGTCGAAGCGTCTGACGGGGCTGGGCTCCCGCAGTCGGCCGCTCTGTCCTCGGTGAGACGTGAGGATGGGGATGCACCGAGCAAAACAGAAGTGCTGATTTCTGTCCCCCCTCCCCTTACAAAAAAGATTACCTTAAGCAAAAAACAAACAAAAACCACACGAGAAGGGCGTGGGCATGGGCGCGGAGACTCTGGCTATTAACTAAAAATACTCTTCCCCCTCTCGTCCTCCGGGCGTGTGTTTAAATCCCACCCCAAGCCCCCAGCGCTCTCCTGTGCTTTGGGTCACAAACTGCGTTTCTCCTCTCAACCACCAGTGGGTTATTTAGGGGGCGCGGAGAAGAGGGGTTAAGAGGTATTTAGGCAGGAGAATGTTTGGGAGCCGCGTGTTGATTTGTCACTCGTTTGGTCAAATTAAGTTCCTGAGAAACTTGGAATTTCCAACGTTTAATATCATTTTGAGGCAACTAAAATGTTTAAAGAGCCTCCCCGCACTAGTATTATTTTTTACCATTCGATATTTATTTGAGTGTAGACATATAGAATTATATGTGTAAGAGGAAAAAATGCCCCTCGTCCTTGGTTTCACCCATGCTGTTTGCGTTTCTTTCCATCTAGGTCGTAGCTTATTTCCTCTCTGGTTCCCACCAGTAGAGGTTGTATGCTGAAGTGCCTGCCGTGCTCCCTGACCCAGTCTGGAGTGTTCCTGACCTTGCTTGGCATCTGCCTCTCAAGATCCCACCCCCTGTGTTTGGAACATTATTCGAACTGTAGACTTGGAAATCCGGGTGGGTTGGTTGTTTAAAATGTGAGAAGGGCCGCGCGGGGGTAAACCGAGGGCCGGGCGGTGGGCCTGCAGAAGCCTAGCGACGAGAGGCTGAACAAGAACGCATGGGAAATACATCGAGAAGAGACTGTCGGTAAACAATGATAATCAGGGTTTTCGAAAATCATGAAACTGATTGAAATATCTGATTCATTATTTATTCATCACAGCACAATTTTGCAAATCCAGGAATAGTGTTTGAAAACCAAGTGTCTTCTATGTTGTACATCAACTCGGCAGATGGGTCTCCCTTTTAAGATCTAGCGAAAGGGTTAAAGCTATAATTTTAGAAAAGTAGCTCAGGAAATGACATTAAGATCTGATATATTTCCCTTTCTTTCTGGCAACAATATCCTCCAAAGAAAAAATATATACTTATTGATATGATGATAATGTTTCTCATTATGCGTACAAGTGTCAGAATGATTCCTGTTTGTGCAAGTGTTTTTAAAACTGCGAGGACACTTTCACTACTATGAAAGCTGACGAGCCAATGAAGGAGAACTTCTTTTAACTCCATAATAGCAGGTTACATAGTAAATGAACACGGATGGTCAAATAGCCAATTATGGTATAAATATCCGTTGTTTACAGAGAGGTGTTAAATGAGCCTTTGGAGTACAAAGGATTAGGCCCATCTAAGCTACCACTTGTTCTTCAACCTATTATGTCTTTCCTTAAAAAGGCCAGTGCCACTGTAGGTAATATGCACACAGAACATACTTCTCTATGTTGATTTTAGTTTGCTTTATTTCAATGCACACTGTTGTTTACTTTTTAAAATTTAAATAAATGTCAGCATTGTATAATTTCTATGTTAACAAAGCAGTGAGCAAAATCCCTTGTATGTTTATAAAATATTATTGTTTAATTCACATAGTTTAGAAATTCCAAATGTTGAGAATAGGAAGGAGGCCAAATACCATCTGTTTATAACTATGATGCATCGTAATATGTGTACTTTTAAAAGGAGTTTGGTCAATCATGCCACTATTTTATCTGCTCGGAATATGTTGAAGATTTAAAATGTAATTTACAGGATTACTTTTAGTGCGTTGCATCCAACTGTGAGTTGTAAAGGAATCCGTCTCTTCTGTTTTTCTCAAATTAATCATGTAACAGCCCCAATTAATGGGGGCTGTTAAACGGGTCGCTTTCTGCTTAGCTCCAGAATTCTTCTTCTAACTTTGGCTCAGTCCACCTTCTTGATGCTGATAAAAACTCCAAGGACAAATGAAACAAAACACTCCTAGCTGTGTCTTTCTGCCAGGAGATAGTCACTTAGAATAGGAGGCAGGGTATGGTAGCTAATAATTAGCTAGCATCAACCCTGAGAAATTACCTGTGAAATACCCTTTGGTTTTGGGTTGAAAAACAACATTGACACTCCCTGTTTTAAAATAGTGCATTCTTGTCCTGGAGACTTCAGATTTAACTTACCTTTTATTTCAAATCCATCTAATTGCATACCATGTAACAAAGGGAGTACACTTTCCATAGATGAGCAGGTTTGGAGGTTTTCTTAAAGTTACAAACTCAAGTTCTTTAGTGAGGCATTTTCCCTTTCCTTTACAAACTAGAGAAACCCCACAACTGAGCCTTCAGTTCCGGGCAGACATTGTCTTGAAGGCCAGAGGTGGCTTCAGCGTCTTACATCATGGACTCTCTTGTTCAAGAAGGAGGAACTAAAAACTCAGATGTCTTGATAAAGTTGGAAAATGTGATAAAAACATTAATTAGCCAATGATGGTTGCGAGATTGATTTTTTTGGCAAGGTAGAATCAGTAAAAAGCCACCCCTAGAAATGCTTTTATAGACAAACACATGCAGAAATCTGAAAACACACTCCCAAAGAGCTGGGCATGTTCTGGATGTTTTACTTCTCAGTTGAGTGTTCAACGGGTGCTCTATAAAGTGGTTTCTCTGTTCATTTAATGATACCTGTTTTCTCAAACATTTTAGTTTTAGCAGCTTCCTCTAAAATTCTATCAACCAAAAATATTTACTTACATATAATTAAGAACATTAAGAATACCTTATCTGAGTAAATGAACTGCTCTGTACATATATTTATTTTTTTCAGTCTCATTGTTACATTTTATAAGTCTGTTTATTTTCTTTCTGGTCAGATTTTCCCCCCCAAATAATGAATCCACTGGGTCTTTATGTTACAGAGATTTACCCAGGCTTGTTTTCCTTTGAGTTAAGAAAATATCAGACTCCTTTTTCTTAAGTACTTGCTTACATGTACAGGGTAGAAGGGACAGTATCAAAAAAAAAGAGAGAGAGAGAAATAAGGGAGATAAAGAAAATGAAAATTGGAGAAAGTGTAGAGAAAGGAGGTAAGAGAGCAGACGCTGGAGGTGCGACAAAGAGGCTCATCAGACAAAACTCAACATTGCTTGAGCGCCATAAGCCATAATCATTAAGAAGCATCATCATTTCCAAGTAAAACCTAGACTGTTGCATTCAGATGTTAACCAGCTCAGGGAAACTCAAGTGAAATCTGATTGAGACTTGTGAATCAGTTTTTCCATTCCGCCTTCTTAAGTGAAGCTCCTACTGGATATCCGCATTTGCGCTGCGGGAGACAGAAAGATCCGTTGAGGCATTCTTTGCTTTTAAGGCATTTACAGTCTAGAAGTAAGCCATGGATACATAAAATAAATGAGAATAAGCATTGTTATATGCTACATACTGGACATGTAAAAATAAAGACTGTTTTAAGTGGAGGAATTATTCAGGCATGCTTTCCTTTGAGTACCTTGTCTAGCAGTGAATTTCTAAGCAAGTTAAGCAAGTCCTTAAATGCATAAACCCTTTGGAACTCAATGAGTCTAATGAATTGTGGTAGGTAATATAATCAGAATTGAAATTGGCATGTAGGTGCTCATTTCATTTTCCCTTTAGAGCTGACTTAGAACCATGGCAATGATCATGCGAGCGCATAAGTCATTGTATAGTCACGTTATCTTGACAACCAAAATCACTTTATAAAATATACTTTAATAAGTTACCATAGAGCCCTGACTTTAAGCCATATAACTTAATCAATACTGAGTGGGCATTTCTAGGTATCATATTTAAATTGAGTAAGAGATAAAAAGAAAAGAATTAAGAATAAGGAAAACGTATGGGAAACTATTTGCTTCTTCCAATTAATATAAAACATGCCAGAAGCTTTTTCTCATTTTGCTCTTCATGAGGAATTACTGACCCAGAGAAGAGTCAGATGAGGACTACCACTAAACAAACAATAAAAGCAGCAACAACAACGAACCTTACTTGTTTAAGAGAAAAACACGAAAAAGTAATAAATTCACCCATTTTAAAAATTAAGAAGAAAAGACATAAAATTTAATACACACAATAAATAATAAATATTCTTCAGTTTCATATGATGGCTAATTAACGAAAAAGCCCATGCAAGAAATTTGGAAGAGACGAATAAAACAAGGTAATTAACTCTTTGCTCCTTCAGCCTTAAAGCAGAGTGAGCAGGGTAAGATTTCTTTTAAGTTGGGACCAGCAGCCGCCTCAGAGACGAAGTCTGCCTTTTCAAAATAAACTAAAAGGAATCTCAGTAGCTCTGCAGCTCAAACTCCAACCTTGGTTTTGGCCCCACTCTGCTGTTGGTGCCCCGGCGTGGCAGCCCCTGAGTGCTTTGCTCTTTGATTGAACTTCTGCCCTTAACACAGATAGTCAACAGCTGGCTTCATCCTTGTTTTCTTGGCGCTCCCTTGATGGACTCAGCTCTCTGGTATTCCTCGTCCCATATTTGGTTATTCCTTGAGAGTTGAAGATGCATTTTTTTCATCCATTCTCTATGTAGTCTTTGTAATGCCCTTGTGATATCGGGAAACCATAGCTTTAGTCCCGAACTTCCGAAGAAGCAACTCAAAATCATACCGCTAGTACATTGCAGGGTTGGGACTGGGAGTCATACCACCTGGTGCCCAGGCTCTTCCTCTCCTTCAGACTGGATTTCATAGTCGGTTCTTCATTTGAATTGTGATTACGACAATAAATAACAGTTGAAGTCTTTGTATTGGGTAGGAAGAAGAAGGGAAAGGATGAGGAGCGGAAGCAGAAGGAACATGGGAAAGAAGAAAAAGATAGGAAGGGGGGAAAAAAACAATCCCCACAGGGTTTTCTGTGAAGTGGGGAAGGATCTTTAAATTGCTCCCCTTCTGCTTACAAAAATGACTGAGTAAAGCACTTCCTAAAATTTTTATCATCTAAAGGAAAAGCTAATTCCGGAACTATTACAGTGCTTTGTGCTTTAAAGGGTTGAAATCTAAAGTAGATAATCCATCGATAGAGCTCCTTTTTTTTTTTTTAAGATTTTATTTATTTATTTGAGAGTGAGAGAGCGCATGAGAGGGGAGAAGGTCAGAGGGAGAAGCCGACTCCCCATGGAGCTGGGAGCCTGACGTGGGACTCGATCCCTGGACTCTGGGACCATGACCTGAGCCAAAAAGGCAGTCGCTTAACCAACTGAGCCACCCAAACGCCCTCAATAGAGCTTCTTAATGAGTTATTGGATATGCATGAGTAGGCCACAAGCTTGATTTTGAGTACACAATGGAATACTATTCTGTTTAAGAAATTAATAGGAATTTGGAAAAATTGAGAAACAAAACAAAACAAATCAAAAACATCTGATAGGAAAAGA
The DNA here is from genome assembly GCA_002007465.1 of Ailurus styani. Lineage (NCBI taxonomy): Eukaryota > Metazoa > Chordata > Mammalia > Carnivora > Ailuridae > Ailurus > Ailurus styani. The sequence continues at coordinate 3,939,934 of LNAC01000068.1, forward strand.
AAACGGTCAAAGGATGGAGGGACATAAGCTGTTCTCTTAAAGATAACATAGCCAGCAATAAATTCCCCATGGTGGGATACAGTTGATTATTACATTTGTTTTCGTATTAAAGGAGTATATTACATCCATTCTAAACTTACACACCAATGTGATCTCCATCTGTAACCCCAAATCTCTACTGAAATTTGGAGACACAAATCTGGCTTGATTTGGTTCCACATTTGGGGAATGAGGCATAGGAAAGGCAGACAAAGGTGACATTGCAGAAGGCGTGATTTAAAATGAAGGCATAGAATTTTATGGAAACAGGAAATGAGGACAAGAGATGATTAGGAGATATGGAAGCTGTCTGAGAATGAATACTAAGAAACGAGAAAACCCATAATACAGGAGGTCTTGGGGGGAAAAAAAACCAGCTCGTATTTTTGTGGTAGACACTTGACATTTTTAAGCTTTTCAACATCTACCTAAGCTTCTATTAGAATCTAAAGTTCTATTTAAGGAACTAATTCTATCTTGCTAACTGTAGTCAGGCCTGGGGATTGACTTTTGCCTTGGACAGAGGAACAAGAAGACAAGATTGGACTTCCAGTCCGTCCAACCTGGAGCAGCTATTTCCACCAAAAGACAGTGGTTGGGTTCTGCTTCTTAACCTCTAGATTGTGAGGTTCCTCTCAGTCCCAAACTCAGATGCCTAGTCTTCCTTTTATATGGTTCTCTATCCACTAGAATTCTGTCGGCTGCAAAAACCAGAAAGATCTGGCTCAACTGAATGGCTCAGTAAGGGAAAATGATCGGTTCAGATAGCCAGAAGTAGAGATGTAGAGTGGCTGCATCTTTCCACTCTTCCATCCTGATGTGTTACCTTCTCTTTGACTGCTCCCCTCATGTTCACAAGAGGGCCACAGCCATCCAACCATCACATTTTTACCACATCCTTCTTTGCGAACAGGGGAAGGGAATTTCTCTTGCTTGAGCCTCTTTCTGCAATCAAGGAAAGCTTTTCCCAGAAGCCCATTAGAATTCCCCATTTGCCACATTGCATCATTTATGCATAAACTGGCATTGAGAATGGGAATGACTTCTGTCATTTAGGACCTAACCCTATTCGTAAATAATTTCGATTCATAATTTAAGTATCTTTAAATATTTTTGATAACATTCAGTCAAGAACTACAGACAAAAGTCCTACTCTATTCTGGCTTATAGATGACTTGCTTTTACTTTCAAAGTTCTTTCGTTCATTTTTTTTTTTAATGTATGCAAAGGAACGACTTGGATTTTAGAAATGTATTTTTTAATCAAGCATTTATTCACCATGAATTTCTCAGTAATAAATTCCCCAAAATGTTTAATGTCTTATTTTTATGTGTATTCATACATTCCTTTTTTGTTCACTCAATAATTCACTTGGGCAGTAATTTCTTTGTTGATTCAAAAAAATGTTTTTAGGTACTTAATATGTATGTGGAAGGCGTGGGGTTAGCAAGAAAAAAGGTGTTAAACAACATTTGTTTAACCTCAAACCTAAGGTGTGTATTTGTTTCTTTTATACCATTTCTAAGAAGGGGGCAAGGGGATGAAAATGAGGAGCTCAGGGGCATTCCCAGGCTTTGCTTGTCTTGCTAACAGTTTCTTGCCTGCCTTGAGAGTCCCGCTTTGACTGACAAGTTCCTTGGGGCTCTAGGCCTGAGAATAGGGAGGAAAGAGAGAGAGAACAAAAGTTCCAAAGGTTAAATCTGGGGGAGGAGGTTATCTTGAGAGGACACTGGAATTCCAAGACAGATGTAAGGGAGCAGAAGCAGCTGCCACGCCTGAACCGCGGGGCGGGATGGGGGGGGGTGATTTTTAAAGATCTCTCTTCCTCTCATCTTCTTAAAAAAAAAAAAGAAGAAGAAGAAGAACTTGAGTTATTTAGAAATTATTTTTGGTTGTTGCGCTATAGTGGTTTTCTTTCTAACCATAATGCTGTTCAGGCAGTAATTATTTTCTAGTGCCCAGGACTCTGTTTCTCTATTTGATTTCAAATGACGAAAATCAACTCACACTAATCAGGTAAAAAATTTGGCTTATGTGTCAGAAAGTCCTAGAAGATAATCTTGGGCCTTAAAGAGAGAATTCCACGATCAAGCACTGTTCTCTGGGATCTGGCTCAGTTCTCTTTCTCTGTGTCTCTCAGTCTCTCTCTCTCTAGGTCCTTGTCTGGATTGTTGTTTTTTGTTTTTGTTTTTGTTTTCTCTAGAAGGCTATCTCAGTGCGGTGGGAATGATGACTCTTATATATTTCCCATGATCCTTACATCCTCAGAAGAGAGAATCTATCATTTCTAGCATCCAACTCAGACCTTGGTAAAAAGACACTTATTCACCCTGCCTGGGTTACTTTCCCCACACTTGTAGTAGGGGACTTAAGGAAACATGGGATATAGTTTCGGATGACCACACCAGTGCTACAATAGGATGGATCCTCCAATCCCTCTTAAGAAAAACAACAACAACTTACCAGCTACGAAGAAGAGGAGTAAGTTGTGAGACAGTTGACATTGTATCTCTTGTTACATAATTTCTTGCTTGAGTTACTTACACCACTATCACCATTCAGGGTGGAATTTTAACTTAAATTTAGATCTCTGATTGTGTTTTCAAATTTCTTTCAAAAGATTACACTCCAAGGTAACTTCGAAATGAAAGTTATTGCATACGCAGAAAAACCTGGAGATAGAGCTACAAGATGGCTTAAGTGAGGCGCACATTCATCACTGGAGAAATGATGCACTTGCACTTAAATGTCATCTAGAAACACTCCAGGCTTTTGCAGAACCCCTAAGATGGACAGGTATCCACCAAGAGATAAACGTGTGTTTTCTTTCGTTATTAAGATATACTCAAAAGACTTGCCTGTCACATACTAGACAGTACAATTGACATTGGAAACAAACTGTAGAATTTGCAAGCTAGGGAGTTTTGTGCATTTGAAGGATTGTCATCCAGGTGTCAAGTATCTGTTAAAAACTCTTGGTTGATTTTTATTGAAAAAAGTTTTTAATTTCCAGTGATAAGAGAGTTAGTGATGGGAGGGAAATGTCTGAGTGTAACTAAATTGAAAATGCAAATGGCACTCTAGTATTCTTTTGTTTGCCTAAAACTGACACAACTGTTAAAGAAGTCCAGCCCCCACACCTGGGTTATATAAAGGACTGGTCACTGGAATGTGGTGCAAAACGATGGGTGACCAGGAGTGACTCAGAAGATACTTAGGCTCTGACTGTGAAGGTTTGCTGGTAATATAGAAGAAAGTGGTGTATCTTTGTAGAGACAAACTATTTGGATAATCTATTTTAAGTCAACAAAATAAAAATTTATGTATATACTCTTCACTATAGTTATGGTAGATTGAATTATTGCTCCCAATACTTTCTTATCATAGAATTATACATTATACACCTATGCCTTTTTCCAAGCGACTCCTCAGTACCTCCTACTAGTGGAGGCAGTGTATTCTCCCCAACATGTTGAATTTAGGCTTGGCTGTCACTTGCTTTGAACAATGAAATTGAGTGAAAGTGACAGTGTACCTAGTTTAAGATGAGGCTCTAACAGGCATTATGTATGCCCTCCACATGAACTGTCACTCATATGGAGAATACCGTGTGCCAGGTAACCTGTATTCCAAGGAGAATATGGAGATGCATGAAGTAGAACTGAACCCAACCGTCAGCCTGGAACCCAGCGCTGGGAAGCTAGAGTTGAATCCTGTACAAGAGAATTACAGCAACTCACAGGCTCATGAGAGAAAAATAAAGGCTTGTTTTTTTTAAGTCACTGAATTTTGGAGTGGTTTTTTTTAAATGCAGCATTATTATAGCAATAGCTGACTAATAGAGTAGTATTTCTCTCCTCTCCCTACAAGTGTTTTGAAATTGATGGTGCATCTAACAACTCAAAGCATTGTAGGATCAAGGAAATTCACTAATTATACAGTTAATCATTTAATTAGAATTATAGGAAGTGGTACAAAAAGGATGCAAAGAACACAAAACACAGAGACCTAATCTAATCTGAGAGTCAGGAAATGTTTCTCTAAGGAAGTGACATTGAAGCTGAGCTCTAGCCTTGGGCTAAGCAAAGTTGGGGGCAGGGAGAGAAGCATTCCAAATGAAGGGAAAGATCTTTGCAAAGTCCCTAAGGTTTGAAAGAGAAGCTCACTTCTTTTGGAGAAGTATCTGGAAAGCAGGGGAAACAGGAAAGTGCAAGAGAATGGTGGTTGTTGAGGTTTACTACAATATTATGCGCTGAATTGTGTCTCTCCTAAACTTCAGATGTTGAAGTCCTACCACCCAGCACCTCGGAATGTGACTGTCTTTGGAGATAGGGTGTTTAAATTAAAATGAGGTTGTTAGGGTGAGCCCTCTATCAGTCTGACTCGTGTCTGTATAAGAAGAGAAGACTAAAACACAGACACAGACACACACAAAGGGAAAATCATGTGACAACCTGGTAGAAGACAACCATCTATAAGACAAGAGAGGCCCCAGAAATCAACTCTATCAATACCTTGATCTTGAACTTCTAGCCTCCAACGACTCCAAAATTGTGAGAAAATAAGTTTCTCTTAACTAAGCCAGCTAGTCTGGCACTTCATTATGGCTGTTTGTCTTAGTACATTTAGGCTACTATAACAAAAATGCCTTACACTTGTGGGGGGTGGACTAATAAAAAACATAAATGTATTCTTCATGCTTCTGGAGGCTGAAAGTCCCAGATTAAGTGTCTGGTAAGATTCAGTGTCTGGTGAGAGCCTACTTCCTCTTCATAGACTGTCATCTTGCTTATTTTTCCTACACGATGGAAGGGGCAGGAGAGAGCTTCAGGAACGCTTTTATAAGGGCATTAAACCCATTCAGGAGGGCTCCACCCTCATGACATAATCACTTCACTTCCTAATTGGTATTAGGTATCACATCAGGGGTTAGGATTTCAATTGTAAGTTTTAGGAGGTGGGGGACACAAACATTCAGTTTATTGTAACAAATTCATACACACTACAATCCCAGTACTAAGTACCATGCCCAATAGTAGCTGCTTAATATGTATTTGTTGGATTAATTAGTGATGGAGGTAAATAAGCCATACGAAATACACTATATTAAGGATTTAAATTTTTTTTATCTAAATGACAATAGAGGGTGCCTGGGTGGCTCAGAGGGTTAAAGCCTCTGCCTTCGGCTCAGGTCATGATCTCAGGGTCCTGGATCGAGGCCTGCATTGGGCTCCCTGCTCAGCGGGGAGCCTGCTTCCTCCTCTCTCTGCCTGCCTCTCTGCCTGCTTGTGATCTCTCTCTCTCTCTCTCTGTCAAATAAATAAATAAAATCCTTAAAAAAAATGACAATAGAAATTATTGATAGTCTTAAGCAGGAAAGTAAATTTATCAGATTAGTTTTAGAGTTTTCTCTGGCTGCAGTATAAATAATGGATTGGGGGGAGAATTAAGAGGTTATCACAGGGGAAGATGGTGGTGGCTTACACTATAGCAGGGGCAGAGGAGATGGAGTCAATTGGATTAGTTCAGGACATATTCAGTAGAGAACTCAAGGGGGCTTCGTGGCTGGTTAGACAATGAAGTAGAAAGGGAGGTCAGAATGACCTTCTGGTTTGTGAAATTGAGATGGGAAATCCTGGCAGAGATCCAGATTTGTGAGGAAGCCCACCAGAATGGTTTGTGGCAAATTGAGATGCCTATGGGATGTCAAGAAGAGACTTCCAGTCACAGGATTTTTATGGTGTAGATATCCTGAAAATTCTCCCATTGCAAATACTAAAATTCTAGATACAATAAAATAAATACTCTTCAATCTGTGGTTGAGGTCACAAGAAAGTAACAAACATCACCAGGGACCAAAAGGAAGAGAGAACTGAGAGCCCATGTGATAATGGCATAAAATAACAAGGCAGGCTATAAATAAACTGGGGTAGGCCAGGGAGATGGTTATGTCTCAGAAACTTAGGAACTTTCATTGTCATACTCAGAGATACACAGAAAACAAGGCCTTGGAAATTCTAAGGGAGATGGGGGGAGGGGGTGTTGAAACTGAAACTTAGAAAAATCCAGGATCATTTAAGGGCTACTCTTCCAGTAAAATGGTAGACAAGAAATAATCTGCGAACTAGCACAAGAGAAAACAAGGAAGTAAGCTATTTAGCCTTGGGTGCAAGGTGGAAAATAAACCTTCCTGGAGAATTTGTAAACATAGACATGTCATGTGAGTCATATGATTCAACACCAATTATATGAGCTTGGTGTTCAAAGTGCCTGGCCTCTAACACTTCGTGTTGAGATGTCAGTGTATTCCCAGCAGAAGCAAACTGAGAGCAAATCTAATGCTATACAACCTTATCCCAGGCCATATGTGATGTCTCCAGCTGAAGTCAAACAAAGATGAGTTCACCATTCAAAATTCCAAAACACACAAAGTAACAATCCACCTTGAGAGATTTAGAAAAGAGAAAAAATAGCAGAATTATACCCGCAGGAATTACAGAACTGTGAGATAATAATCAGTAATAATAATGAGAGACTGTAATGTATATGGATTTAAACTGTCTAAACATTAGAGAAAGAAAAATAAAAGCGTTGAAAATAAGATACAGACAGATTTGAAAAAGAACCAATTAGAAATTCTAGAAATGTAAAATATTGCCCTCAGAGTTAAAAGCAATCAGTGGTTTTAAGGGCATATTAGATACAGTTTATGTGGAATTCATGAACTTGGAAGTAAATCTGAGGTTGTAAAGAAAATAGATCTGAGGTTATACATATATTTATATATATAATTTACACACACATAAATATATACGCAAAGGGAGTTTCGAATGAAAAAGTCCCTTATGGTAGAAATTTCATAAGGATTTAATAAAGGGAATAGGACAAACATCAACTTATTAACGCAGATTATCTACAAAGGAATGCTAATGAGATTGACAACAGACTTCTCAATTGCAACATAATAGGCAAAATAAAATAATGTCTGCAAAATGTTGAGAAAATAACTGTCAATCAACAATTCTATATTCATGTATATTTCATACTCTATACCTATATCATTCAAGAATGCAGTCAAAAGCAAATACTTCTTTCCAGATAAATAATGAGAAAGCTTATGACTCACGGAACTTTGCTGAAAGAACCAAGTCAGAATCAGTTATTGGAATCATGCATGAACTGGTATGATGCACTGAGAAGAACTCAGTCTTGCTTCTATGACACTGTGACCTGAATCTAATCATGAGGAAACATCAGACAATTTAAACCAAAGGAAATTCTGCAAAACAACTAGACTCATCTTCAAAAGCATGAAAATCACAAAAATCCAGGGCAGACTGAAGACTATTCCAGACTGGAGGAGACCAAAGAGACAGCTTAATGCAGCATGTGATTCTCAACTGGATCTTTTGGTAACAAAAAATATCGTTGCATCAATCAATGATTGTAGAGCGTGGTCTGTTGACTAAAGGGCAGGAGTGTATCAAAGTTCATCTGCTTTTACTGGTTGTGTTGCAGTTAAGTAGGAAGATGTTCTCATTTGTACAAAACATATTCAAGTGTTTGGGACTCACAGAACATCAGGTCTGCAACGTAGAGGTATTCAGAAAAAAATGACTTATTTGTACTCTGTGTCTAGATTTCTTTGCAAATTTTTGATTGATGTGTGGAAGTGTTGACTCACTGTATTATATACCTGAAACTAGTACAATGCTGCATGTTAACTAACTGGAATTAAAATAGAAATTAAAAAAAAACCCAAACTTAAGGAAAGCAATCACTGGCAAACAAACAAAAAAATCTGTTATGTAGAGTAAGTAGTGCTGAGAGGTAAATGTACAGTCTGCACAATTTAGAATTCAAAAGAAGAAAGATTGAAAATAGCAAGTTAACTATCCCATTCAATACAGTAGGAAAAAAAAACCCAAGCCAACTGACCTCTAAAAAAATCGAGAGAAAAGGGAAGTAAAAGATTAAAAACAAAATGAATCCATTAGAAGACAAAGAAGTAAGAGAAAGGGTACATAGTGGCCCTTTTCCACCTTGGGATAGCAGCTAGGCCTTCCTCACTTGCTTAGGAAATGAATGTTCTTGCAGAAAGAGAGAAGAGTCAGTTCTTAAATTTTAATTTTGAAACCCTGAGTATTTGTGTATCAAGCATGAAGGCCCTAAAGATCTCAAAGCATGACATTAATATCACAAGCTGACGATTTGGGAAAAACAGATGAAAAGCCAGTGTTTTTCACCTCATATTAAATGGAGACCCCATAGATAGGCCGAAGAAGGGAAGAAAAAGAGAAAGCAGTCAGAAGGGAAACACAGAGCTTACCTACTGTTGCTGCTTCTGTGAAGGGACTTTGGCCTGACCCTCCCACACCTGAGCTGGGAGAAATGTCCATGGTTAAAAGAATCTGGGAGCAGAGAGCTACCTGATCTTGTGTCTTGGGGGACCCCAAAGAGGCCTCCAGCCTCACAGATTCCCTGGTGCCCACCATAACATAGGAGCAGCAGAAGACAGATGGCTTTGTGAGTGTTCTGGTAACCAGTCAGGGATGGCCTCTGTGTTCCAGACATCCCAATGAGTCTTTTGTTTCTTTAGGCCTAAAAGACAGGATGTTGAGCCTAAGAGGTCAGGGTAGAGTGACACAAGTGAATAAGGTAGGGTAGTGACATCTTAGAGACTTGCATGGATTCACACTGGAGAACCAGGATTGTTAGCATATCTCTCAATGAATGTCACCATGCATAGAAGACTCTCATCTGAGCACCCCATTTCTTTGTAAACTATCTGGAACATAGTCCCCCAAATATCTCAATGGCTCTTTTGTAGGTTATTGGATAGGTGGATGGATGGATGTATGGACAGATGGGTAGATGGCTAGATAATAAAAGGGCAGTCCCTAAATTGTATCACTCTACAAGCCACTGTGTTATTGGACTCCATGCCATGAAGAATGCCATCAGGAGAATAGCTGAATCACCCTCATTCACTGATGCCCGTCCTCATCCTTCTTTCTAAGATCAGCAGCAGCTGAGAGTGGGAGAAGAACAGACTCTTAATCATTTTCCTCCGAAGCTAAAATAGCCCCAAGGTCAATAGAAAAATCAAGTGGCTTGGCAAAACAGCACATTATAAAAAATTATCATTCTGAGTTACAGACACTGAAGAGTATCTTTTTAAAAAAGACATTTCTTCCAAGTTTCCTGTTTACTGAAAAAAGCAAAGGCCATTTGAATTATTTTCACCTTGTTTGGAATCTTTGCTTTTTGTCTTGGCCTTACTACATTCTTATTTGTGTGTTTAGGGAGACCTTAACAGGAGTAATTTTGTTATTCTAAAGCAGTCTACAGATGTACACTCACACAGCATAAGCAAATCACAATTTTATGCAGGATTTTTTTCTTCTGTCTTAGATTTTGCAGTTCTTAAAGGAAAATGTGGAAGCAGTGGTATGTCACAACTTCTATTAGAGAAGTCCGAGGGAAAGGAGTACAACATGGTGATGAACCTTGGCAGTCCCCACATACAGCATGATTATGTTGTAATACTGTTTGATGCAGCCGTATGTTTGATCAGTTTCAAGAGATGAATATCACCTCACTTCAAACAATATGATACAGTCTCATTGTATGGAATTATGGCTGCTGTCAATCAGCATATGCCATAACCCTTAAAGTGCCATTTTTGGGGAATGTCATAAAAATGATTGCAACACTTGCATTAATTAGTAAGTTTTTACACGAAAACCAAGCATAACCTGTTAAGACAATTTATCTGCTGTATCTCTGTTCATTTTTGTTATCATGAAAATATGTATATAACCCCTACACGCATACACTCAGCTGATTAGCTCAACTTATTAGAATAGCCGTGCTGATAACAAAGATATCATAAGAACTAGCCCCCTACTTCTGTGTGGATCAGTAAGGTATACTTTCTATATTTTGTTTTGTGGTTCTCAAGTATACCCCTCCCTTGAGCCAACTATCTCATCAAAGTGAGGGGAGGGGGCAAAGTAAGGGTAAACATTAAATTGCTACTAGGTCTATGTTCTTGACAAAAAACCCCTCAAAATTTCCACTTGCCAAATGATAAATAAATAGCATATGGATACGTTTGATATGGTAAATACAGATTCAGAATCTTTTGAATGTCATTAATTTCACTTTGTCAATGTTAATTGTTAGATACAGCCTTTTGAGGGAATGAGAAATATGATCTTTTTTACATTAGCTATGGAATGTTTACCCTCTTGCTTGAGGTTGTGTTTCTTTGTTATCAATTATTATCTTTGTCTTAGGTTTTGCCATCATCACCCAGTAATACCTGTTGTTTCGATTTTTCCCAATGTATACATAATTGGAGGAATTATTGCTTTGACATGGTACATACTAATTTGACCTGGGACTTAAAACACTTTCTCAGAGCAGCTAATACCCCCAGATTCAACTGTGTGTGTGTGTGTGTGTGTGTGTGTGTGTGTGTGTGTGTGTGTGTGTGTGTGTGTTAAAGAATTTTTTCATTTATTTGAGAGAGAAAGAGAGGAAAGCAAGAGAGAGAGAATGAGTGGGGAAAGATGGAGAGGGAACAGCAGGCTCCCCGCTGACCAAGGAGCCTGATGCGGGGCTGGATCCCAGGACCCTGAGATCATGACCCGAGCTGAAGGCAGAGGCTTAACCAACTGAGCCACCCAGGTGCCCCTCAGCTGTGTTTAATGACACTGTGATACCACTAGGGTATTGTGCACCCTTTCCCAAGGAATTCCTCTCCCACTATGTTTCCTAGCATTCTTTTTTTTTTTTTAAGATTTTTATTTATTTATTTATTTATTTCACAGAGGGAGAGAGATCACAAGGAGGCAGAGAGGCAGGCAGAGAGAGAGGGGGAAGCAGGCTCCCCGCTGAGCAGGGAGCCTGATGCGGGCCTCGATCCCAGGACCCTGAGATCATGACCTGAGCCGAAAGCAGAGGCTTTAACCCACTGAGCCACCCAGGCGCCCAAGTATTCTTCTTCCTATTTTCCCCTAGGCTCCTCTACTGCCACCAACTGAGACATCACTTACTGTGGCGGATAGCCTTCTAAGATGGTTTCCAATGATCCCTGCCTCTCAGTATTCACGAGATTGTCTAATCCTCTCCCCTTGAGTATGGGCTGAACCTAGTGACTTTCTTTTAGTGCTAAAATATGGATGTCACTTCTATGATTAGGTTATAAAAGGCTATGACTTCTGTCATAGTGACTTCCTTGTTGGCCTTGATGAATGATGCTCCCATGTTGGAGAGCCCTGTATGGCAAGGAACTGAGGGTAGCCTCTGGCCAATAGCCAGCAAGGAACTGAGACTCTCATTCCAATAGCCAATTAGTGAGCCAATTATGTGAGGTTGGAAGTGGATCCTGCCTCAGCTGACCCTTGATGTGACTGTGGCTCCAGATGACATCTATACTGCAAGACTCTGATACAGAAAACTCTGCTAGGTTGGACACAGATTCCAAACCCACAGTGAGATAGTAGATGTGTGGGGTTTTCAACCACTAAACTTTGGGTGTATTTGTTACACAGCAATAGACAGGTATTTGTTACACAGCAATAGACAGGTAACACAACTACTAGCTCTTAGTGAACATAGTAGGTAGCTCACTACATGCCTTTTATAATGAGTAATAAAATAGTGGGGCTGGAGATCTTTATACTTTTGCCTTAAAAATATAGACAGTTTCCTACCCAGGGGCAGGATACATGGAAGTGCTGACCCAGTCCATAAAGAAACAAATGACATCTTTAGGACCTTCCCACAAAGATCCTGCCATTCTTCATGGGCAAGACATATTGACAGGTGTTTGCTCTTTGGGATAGGATTATAAAAGTGCAATTTCTTTTTCCATGACCAGGTTTGGCACATAAACAGAATGGGACTGTGGAAATATAAAATGGTTTTTATTCATGTCGCTGATGGTATATTCTTAGATACATCTCTTTGTTTCACAGATTCTTTCTCCCATCAACACATTATGTCAGCAGCTTGCTGAGTGTGGGGTGGACAATCCCACTGGAGCCTTCAAAACCATTACAAGTAGGCTGTCTTATTATTACTGGTAGCAAGATGACTTGAAGAATGGATCCTAAAAGAGGGCCTATACTTTGTGAACTATTTTATTTACTTAATTATCTACATGAATAGAGGGGAATAGTGATGAAAAGTAATTATAACGGTCAATAATCAAAAGCTTTTTTTTTTAAGATTTAACACATAGATTTGATCTTTCCTAAGTGCATTTAACCCAATTTTGAGATCTTCTTATTTCCTTAACTCGTATCTACTGCAAAGACATTCTAGTAAGGTGTTGGATAGGAGAAGGAGTCAATTTGGTACTGAACATGTTCCCTGGGTGGGCCACGTGTGATTTATCAAATAATTGATTTATTTAAATGGTGCCTATGTAGTCTAAGATTTAAAACAACAGTAAGGAAAAAAAGAAAACAATGAGATTATTTTCCTTATTAGATTAACAATGATTTTTTTAAATGAATTCTATCCAGACTGATTTATAGGGCAATGACTTATACATAGTTGGTGGAGGTATACACGGACACAACCTTTTTAGAGAATAATTCTACCAAAATACTTCAACATTTTATGCACATTTCATGTCTTAGAAGTTATGCCAAGAAAATAGATCTGAGCTTGAAAAATATTAAAAGATATTTATTGAAATGTTCTTTATAAGAATAAAAATGTAATGCAACCAAAATATCTGTCAAAAGAGCTAAATATATTATCAGATATATAAAATATAAATTATCTTAGGCAGTTAAAGAGAGACTCTGGTATTATGGAGAGGTATCAGCAATATATTGCTAAATTTTTAAAGTTACTCATTGAACAAAATATACATATATTTTGGTTCCAGTTTTGTTTTAAAAGATGTCAGCCTTCAATGTGCATGGATGAACAACATATATGAAATCATTAAAACTGGTTTTCTTTAATAGAGGAATTATTGTGAGATATTTGAATACTTTCTGGTGAACATGCATTATTTATTAGTGAGAAAAGACAGCTATTTCACTTCGAAAAATTCTAGATATTAATTTTTGCTTTTTCTCCTTTGGTCACTGAAAAAAATTCAACACATAATCATCTGTTTCATTTTGTCCTCTAATTGTTCATCTATTTTTTTATTCATTAGCTCAGTTAGCATTTATTAAGCATCTATCATGTGTCCTGTGGTAGTCACTGAAGAAACAATATGGAACAATTCTTGAATTTGTGTGTCATCTTTGCAGGTATCCCATCCACTACAAAATTATGCATGTCCAAAAACTAGTTCTATAGCATCTCCTTTTAAAATAATCTCTTAGTGGCCAGAATCTTGCTGATGGTTGCCAAGGGTTCAATGAATACCTTTACATTCAAGTTATTTATTGCTAAAGGAGTGATTTTTGAACTTTTGAAATTCAAGACTTGAGTTCAAATGCTAGACCATGCATTGGAATGGATTTAAAAACTCAAAGTCCACTGAACAATTAAGCAATAACTTCACGAATAGTAAGGTTTAGTATGTCTATAAAAGTATCCAAAATATCCAGGTGGGATAAGCTAGTCACAGAGTTCCTGCTGACCATGGAATTAGTGTTGGAAGAGAATAACACCTCAGTGGTTAACTATATTGGTATGAGCATATATGTAATCCATACGGAACATGTATGTAAATACATTCATGCAATGCATACTCATATATACATATTTGGGAATCAAAGATTTAGCAACCATGTGCACCCTTTGATTTGAAGTTTTTCATATATCACAAATGGCAAATTGCATGGAGGACCTATGTCAGACAGCATTCCATCAGGACAGACATCAATAGGATCTCACTGAAGGGCTTTGAGCGGACCAATGTCTGATGGCATGCCTGTGAAGGGTGCGGTGCTGACTCGACTGTTTCATTGGAGACTCTGTGAGGATGCAGGATTCTCAAAAATGTAAATTTATTTGTTTTCAGTAGAGCCAGTCAATTGAGATCTTTGTTCATAATTTTTTTAAGGGACTGCTGGTACTTGGTAATAAGAAAACAAAAAAACCCCAGAAAACAAACAAACAAACAAAAAACTCATTGGGATGGTTCATTCTAGAAATTCTTGACTCTTTTTCAAAGCTTTTTCTACCTTTCCCACAGAAAGTCCCAGAGACTTAATCTACCACCCTCCTTTTTTCATTTCCCTGTCATTAATCACATGACACACTGAGAGAAGCACAGAGGTGGAAGGAAAGAAGTAAAAGAAGATATGAGCAAAGAAGGCAAGAGAAGATGCAGAGTAGAAGTTGAATATGGGTACACAGACCACAGTTTCTCCATTTATCAATATAAGAATTTCAGGATATTTGCTATTGATAATGACCACACTTGGAAAAGAGTTCTTTGGAACAAAACAGTTGTGTGTGACTTAAGTGTTAAAAACTAGACAGCAGGCCCAAGACAGAGTAGTTTATACTACGCCTGTATGCCAAAACTGAGACTTAATTATAGTTTTGGCTCTTCTGGAAATGGAATCTTAAACCAGTCAGTTGGGGATCCCTTGATCAGCATTAGACAGGTTCCTGCTATCCCCTAAAGGGAAGTGACCTTGCAATCATCAACTCCCTTTTTTGTCTTTTGTAACTTCCTCTTCCTGCTCCCTTCATCCTGTAAGTCATTTCATTTCCTACAGCTCCACATAACTCCTTTCTACCTGCTGCACTCGATGATGCCCTATTTGAATCAATTGTTGCTCATATAAACTCTTAATGTTAATATGCCTCAGTTTATCTTTTAACATAAACTATAATCACCTTCTGAGATCTGTGAGACATTGCTCAGTTGGAAAGTTTCTAGGCTTGACATTGGGAGCCAAATGTTCTAGTCCAAGCCTTCTCAAAATGGCTGTGTAGTGGAGAGCACATTATTTGTCCTACCCAGTATGCTTTGGTATCCTTATTTATTAAAAACAAAATGATCAACAGTGCTTAACATACCCATCTCACATACCTAATGTGAAAATGGGAGACACATTGAAGACATGAAAGCGTTTTGAAAGATTCAGAATTAATTGCAAAATTCAGACATTAAAACCAAATAAAGGTTTTTTGGGAGGGTGGTTGTTGATTGAGCAAAATATTATCACTAAACCATTAATGGATGACTTCAGTTAATAAAAGTGTGTGACTTGTGAAGAAATGGATTGGTATTAATTATAAAAATTATATTATAATTAATGCCCTCATTAATGATCTACCAATCAATATCAATTGAAGGTTTATTATTTTAAGGAGAATGGGCAATTAGCAGTTTGACACCATGAAAAAGAGATAGCCAACTGACTGATGGATCCCCATCAAGTTTAATTTTAATTTGTTTTAAAAGAATCTTCTTTAGGAGTGAATTTAAATGCACATCGCTCTTTCTCCTTTCAGAAAATGAATATATATGTTGTTTAAAAAGCGTATCTGAATGACAAAGAATGAAGTCTGGCACGTGTAACAAGAAATGAGCACATCTTCTAAATGGGCTCGATGGTATGGTATAAGTTCTATTCTCTCACACAGTAATATAACTGGATTGCTCTTTAAATTAAGTGAATTTGTATGTCCGCTCTTTTAATGGAATCAGTTTTGATATACTCTTTGTTCGTGCTGTTACAGGCTTCAGTCTAAGGGTTCTTTGTATTAACTTTTTAAAGTTACATTACAAAGAGGTTTTAAGGTTTCCCAACAGGCTTTTATTTAACCAAAGCTTTTGATCTCAAACCTGCTGGGGCCTAGTGAAATCCTTACCAATTCCCCAGTAACTCCTCACTATTGGAATTTGAAAAGACCCACCTGAAGGATTGAACTCCCGGTATGGTTTCAGCCATCCTTTAGATCACTCTATTTAAGCAGACAGCAAGGGGGTCTAGTGCACCCTTTGTGATCTGCTAAGCAGCCTAAGGTGTCCTTTGCATAAGTTGTACTCCTAAGGAAATAAAAATCAGGAGGACACAGACCTATATTCCTTATTTCCTGCTATCTTCAGTTAAAGGGGGATTGCAGGGGGTCTGCTTAACATCTTTTGCTACCTAAATACCTTTTGGACATGGGAACTCCATAAAAGAACTTTCATTGCATCCATTACCCTACTGCAGTGCATAACAAATTAGATTTAAAAGGCTACTTTTTTCCCCTTACAGCTATTTCCATCATTTTCTTTAAAATTTCAATTTAGTGTCAAGTGACAGAATATTCTATAAAATACTTTAAAATTCTATAATGCCAATTATGCTAACTGAGCATTTTTCCAAAGAATTAGGCTTTATTATTATAGATAAATTATAGTTTAAAAGATGAGATAGAGAATCGGTTATGTTCAAAACATGTAAAATATAAAACTGTATCAACATTGTTCTTGAATAACTCTTATTTAAATATAGATGTGCATTAATTTTTTATTTGGCTCCCAGTTCCTATTTTTAGAAAAGCAAGTTCAACTGCATTTTAAAGTTGAAAGATTTCAGTGCCACCTATTAACCTATTTTGAGAAAGAGTGAAATAAAATTCTCCATTATAATAGTCAAGTGTTTTTATTTATTTTATTTAAAAATTCCATTGTTCAGAGGTTCTAGGGTTGTAAAGAATGAGTATGGAAACAAATAAAATTTTGTAAAGAACACAATATTTGTGCTGTATATAAGAAAAGATTTACCTTTGGAAAACTTCTTCTATACAACTATTTATCTTTACCTTTCTATAAATGCGATCCAAAACCTCTTCATTATTTAAAAAAAGTTTTTTGGCTTGAAGGGGAGCAAAATATGTGACCCCAAAATATGCTACTTTGGCATGTAGATTATTTTGAGCTGAAAGCAATCAAAATCCAGCAGACTGAAGAAAAACTTTTACCTCTCCTTTGACTACATAGAATAATTTAAGTAGGGGTCCTGGTTCAGAAAGAAAGCTACTATCAGAGATAACTTTTATCCGAAAGACCTACCTGTATGGCAGAATGAGCATCTACTTATCAAACATCTGTTCTTCTTATTGTCTTGTGGATCACCCTCCTCCCCTTTAAACCTCTGGGCCCCTATCCCATTTCTTAGCTTAGGATGGCACGTAAGCCTCAACTGCTTGATTTGCCCTTGGGTCTCATATTTTTATGGGGCTCCTGTACATATGTAACTAAGTTTGTTTTTCTTTTGTTAATCTGTCTTATGTCAATTGAATTATAGACCAGCCAAAGAACCTATAAAAGTAGAAGAAAATTTTTCCTCCCTTACAGACCTTATGTTGATAAAGAGATCGAGTGACTCTTAGATTGTCATTTTATCAGATGTTCTTATCCCTGACAAAGTCTCAAAGTAACTTTATGCCAAAGAACTAGAAATAAATATATGTTTCCAGACACTGTAAAATATTTGCTATTCAGTGTTCACTGAGTGAATACTTTCATGCCACTGTATAACATCTATTACTAAACATTAAAGGCAATTGGTATCAAGATGATTTCCCCCTCTTTGGGATCTGATTAACTATAGAAGAATAGCCTAGAACAATCTCAATTCTGAGTAAGGGATAGAGTTGTCAGGTGATGTGTTCAATTTGGGTCTCAGAAATGTTACCATACTTATAGAAGATGACATAATTATTCCATATCTCAACCTATTAATTTCCATAAACATTTGTTACCTATCTGATTGGTAAATATTAGTGAGTAGTGGTCGGATGCAATATCATTTTCTGCAGTTCATAGTAAGTGATTATCATAATAATAGTTCATAGTTAACATAGAGAAGTTGGTATGAATTCTTTCTCTGGGGAAAGAGGGCTCAAAGACTTAGAGAATGGTGGGAATTATATAGAAAATGGTTTCTGATTTTTATGGATACTGTAAATGTTAACTTATTATATGGTGTACTGTAGTAATCCCCTGCTCATTTGTTTAAAAAAAACTGTGCATTTTTATGTATAGGGAAAAGATTTATTAATTTTTAAAAAGATTTTATTTATTTATTGGAAAGAGAGAGAGAGGTAGTAAGAGAGAGAACGAGCAGGGAGGAGAGGGTGAAGCAGGCTCCCTGTGAGTAGGGAGCCCTACGCAGGGCTGGATCCCAGGACCCCAGGATCATGACTCGAGCCAAAGGCAGACGTTTAACTGACTAAACCTGGGGGGCTCAGGATGTTCACTATTGCATGATGTGTGAGAATAAAAACTGTGGTCCGTCTAAACGCCCATCAGTGTGGCACTGCTAACAAGACCTCTGATGTCCCCAGCAGCAGTGTGGTCATAGCTGCTCACTCACAGGTGCTAACCAACACCTCTTCATTCCACACAGTGACCACTTTCAGGTGGATGTTGTTAATATCGCGCTTTCCGGGTTTAGAAAGTGAAGTCCAGAGAAATTAAATAATATGTCAAAACCACAGCATTCCTAACAGTGGACCTAGAATTCAGACCCAGCCAAGCCATTTGGTTGCAGAGCCCATGAATCCCTTACTATAATGCTTGTACATGTTTCATTCAAAGAATGAGACAGTTTTAGACATCATGAAATGGAAGAGATGTCTAAGAAATATTCAATAAAATTTTAAAAAATGAGGTCACAAAGAGGAATTATAGTATGCTATCATTTTGGTAAAAGTGATATCCATATACATTAGAATATAGAGAGAAAGGTTTGAGGGAATATTCACGAGACTATTTATGTAAGAGTTTCTGCAGGACTCTTATTGTCTACTTTACATATTTCTGTAATATTTAGATACTTTATATATATGATAAAAAAAGAACAAAGATAGTTCTTTAAGTTTCCAATGTATAATTAGGAGAATCAATAAAAGCAATGAATTATATCATTAGCATACAGCATTATTTTCAACATCTCTAGTGCTGGCAGTCAATTTGGCCTTTTTATAATAAAGCAGAAATAAATTATATCACAGAACTTTCATGCAATGGACATTAATTATCGTAGTCTGTTTTGAGGGGGATGATTAAAAAAAACAACAACAACCAGCAGGAATGCCTGGCTGGCTCAGTCAGTAGCATGTGCAACTCTCGATCGCAGGATCATGAGTTCAAGCCCCACACTGGGCATGGAACCTACTTAAAATAAACAAACAAACAAATAATAAATAAATAAAAATAGGAAAAAAAAAATAAAACACCAATAACCCTGAGATTGTTTTCCTTGTGTAAGCAAATTCTGCAAGTGATCTTATTATTGAATAAAAGCTCTGCTACTTCAATAGAGTTATACCTATTTTTATTTCCCATTCCCTATATTATAACACAAATATTTGTTCTTTTATAGTTTTGGGGAAAGGGAGATTCTCACACCCTTTCTAATATATAAAACCGCTTACTACTTTTGCATTTATAAGTTGTTTACATAAGCAGACATTGCATCAGGTTCCTAGGAAAGGAAAAAATTCTGTGCATTTTATTCTGAAGTTTCAAATGATATTTGATACACTGCTGGGCTAAACACAGGGTTTGGGCTGGCTCTAGCCCTACTTCTTACATTTCAGCATTGAAAAAAAATCAGTCATGGGTAATGCTTTCAAAAACTCTAATCCAAAGCTTTGCTTATGGATATCATATGATTTTAAAAGGTAATAAAGAACATTCCCTGTAATCAAGGGTGAGTCAAGGAAAATAGCATACGAGGGAGTAAATCAGCCAAACAAAAACTTGACCCAACACCAAGCTCATTGTCAGAACCACAGCTGCCACATCAACCAATGAGACCTGAAAGGGAGGCAGCCAGGAAGTCAGGTGCCGAGGCTGGAAAGACTGTGTTCCAGATCCATTGGCAGTTGGCCCTTCAGCTGCTGTGTACATCCCTAGTGTGGGCCCAGGGGTGTTGGATCTGGTTTTGGACCACAGGAAGGGAGTGAAGTGAAGTACAATCAATATTGTCAAAGGCAAGATTGTCAAGTTAGTACTGATAATATATTCATGAGAAGATACACTCTTTTGCTCTTTGGGTTCTATGTGGAAGGAGAGCCTGCAGAGAATGCACTAGCAACTCTGAGGACACAATCTACCCCTCTGCTTGTACAACCTGGTTATGGGGTTCAGTTTTCCTTTGACCTTCGATTCCTGCAGATAGTTTGTCTTGTTTGCTAAGTAGGGTCTTGCAAACTATGAAGAGAGAAGTGAAGACCAGGTTTAAAGGGGAGGTGTGGTTAGAAGGAACATGATACTCGGATTTTAAAAAGAAAATGGGTTTTTGAATTTGGCATTATGAACGGAGAGCTGTCATGTTTCTTTCCTTCAATAGAGAAAATAAGTGACCCAAAACAGAAAATAAATGACCCTTGCTGTGATTAGCAACTCGCTGTGTCTGTTTAGTGTCAAGAACGCTGCTAGTATCTAATAAAAATTTATAATTGTAGATCCCCTTTTCAAACAAAAATGACTCAACAGAGAATATATCTTTATGTCAGGTCATCTTACAACACTTTTGAAGCTAAGGAGTGTCCTGCTTGCATAGAGCAGATGTTTCCTCAATGTTGAAAACTGATTATGACTTACTGAATCTTGAGCTTGTCTTTGCAATTACCCCCAGTCACCCACTTGTATGGCCTCCAGGTTTCTATTATTATACTCTCACTTTGGTGGTGAGACTTTGTATACAGTTAATGAAAATGTTCCTTATTGATGAACACATTAGTCCACTGTAGAGAATAGCATCTGGTATGGGACCTGAGCATAGTACGTTCTCAGTAAATATTTGTTCACTATGAATTGCGAGACATTCTGGGGAGTACGAAAGACATTATAAGACCTTAACTTTTAGTGGGATATACAGAAGCTATTTCACAAATGAAATACAATAGAAATACACTAACATACTCAGAATTTTAAAAATTATCATATACACATGCATAAGGAAGAGGCATTTGTAGCGGCCGGAGATTAACTTTCCAACATGGTTTCTGATGGAGGAGATGGATAAAATTTATGACAATGGGTAACATTTATTAAACACTTACTACTGGCCAAGCACAATGTTAGCAACTTTTGATACATTGATTATCTCATTGAATTTTCACTACCACTGTAATCATATTATTTCCATTTTACAGATATGAAACCCCAGGGCTCAAATTTCAAAATCATTACCCAAGGTGGAAAGGGAGGCAAGTCAAGGTCTAGCCAGGAAACACTATGATCTGAATGCTTATTTTTGGTCCCCCCCAAACTGCATATGTTGAAATCCTAATGCCCTATGTGATGATATTAGGAGGCAGGGTGTTTAGGATGTGATCAGGTCATGAGAATGGAGCCATCATGAATGGGATTAGAGCCTTCATCAAATAGACCCCATAGAGCTCCCTCACCCCTTCTGCCATGTGAGAACACAAGGACAGGGCGGCTTTCTATGAACCAGAAAACAGGCCTTCGCCGCAGTCTATGCTGGTGCCTGGATCCTGGACGTCAGCCTCCCGAACTGACAGAAATCGGTCTCTGCTGTTGAGAAGTTGCCCTGGCTGTGGTTCTTGGCTATAGCCCTCCAAACAGACGAAGACAACGTATGACAGTATGGAAGCACAGTAATCTTCCAGTCATAGGTCTGGGGATTCTGGAGAATTTTTCGGGCATAACCACGGCTGCACATTTCGGGCTCGGATGGAAACTGAAGTATCACCTGGCTAAGACTGTGCCTCTGGAGATCCAGTTCTCGTTGTGACTCCTCAGCAACAGTGTTTGTGGCTTCCTATTGCTGAGTGTTGACATCCTCCTGCCCTCTCTGTCCCCGATGATACTTCTCCTGCTTTGCACTTGTGCTCAGTAGCCTCCTTTCTCCCAGCTGACTTCTAAGCAATCGACCCTTCCTTTGCCACGTGGTCTCTACTCCCTTCCTTTTCTGGTGGGGATGCTTTTCCATCTCTGAACTTCTCTTTCTCTGTGGCCTTCCCTGATGTCTTGAATTCACATGCCTCTGAGACTGGCTCAGAGGTCAGCTGGCATGCATTCCTATCTGTGGGGAGGAGCTCTCCCTCCTCAGGCCACCCCAGAGACCCAGTCCCTGAGGGGAGACAGCAGCCTTTGGGTAAAGCCCTCACCTCATGTTGAATCGGCCTGACCAGGTATGATGGTTAATTTTTTTTTAAACATTTATTTATTTACTTGACACATAGAGAGAGATCACGACTAGGCAGAGAGACAGGCAGAGGGAGAGGGGGAAGCAGGCTCCCAGCCGAGCAGAGAGCCTGATGCGGGCCTTGATCCCAGGACCCTGAGATCATGACCTGAGAGCTGAAGGCAGAGGCTTAACCCACTGAGCCACCCAGGTGCCCCGTGATGGTTAATTTTATGTGTCAACTTGATTAGGTCATGGTCCCCAGGTTTTTTTTGGTCAAACACCAGTCTCCATGTTGCTGTGAAGATATTTTTTAGATGTGATCCACATTTAAATCAGTAGACTTTGAGAAAAGCAGATTACTGTCCATAACGTGGGTAGCCCTCCTCCAATCAGTTGAAAGCCTTAAGAGAAAAGATTGAGGTCCCCCTCCAAGGAAATAATTTGGCCTCCAGACTGTCTTCATACTCAAGATGCAGCATCAACTCTTTCCTGGGTCTCCAACCTGCTGCCTGCTCTGTCGATTGCAAACTTGCTAGCCCCCACAATCTACAGAGCCAATTCCTTAAAATAAATCCTTCTCTCTTTCTCTCTCTACGTATATTCACATCCGCTTGGTCTGTTTCTCTGGAGAACCCTAATATATCGGGGAGCAGGTTCATGATGACAGTGAGCTCTGATAAGAAAAGGCATTGTGTTCAATCTAATCAGAGCCCATAAGAATGGAAACTAACTAGTTGATCTGAGGAATGAGTGACAAGACTAAGAATACCTTAAATAAATAAACATGAGATGGCTTTGAATTGGCACATGGAATATCAGACAGTCAATCATACAAAAAGTTTCATTATATCCGAAGCTACTGTAGTAGAACGACTTAGTGTAATTTCAGCTTGAGGAGGGGAAGGGAAACTTGGTTTTATTCAGCATCTATTAGACGTCAGGCCCTTTTCTGTATAGTAAATGGACACTTAATTATTGTTTAATTTCACAATACTTAATTATCACAGTATAATTTAATTTATCATATTTAATTATCACAATATCCTGCAGAATCGGACCGTGAGATGTAAGGAGGTCAAGTAATATGCCAATGGTTACCCAGAAAGCAAGAGATGATTCTCTTCTTGACCCAGGATTCCCAGACAGAGTCACTTATTATGTGCTTGAATACTTGCCTTCACCCCAGGGCTGTTGTGCAGGCTGTATGTACCCTTGGTGTGGACACTTGCTCCTGCTTCAGGTTTTTCATCTTTAAAATTGCAGCTTGAATGTTCTCTTTCGGGACTCACTTCTCTCTCCCCCCAGGTTGAATCAGGACCACTTCTAACTCTTCAAGCTCCCAGGAGTTTGTTTTTTTCGTAGTATACAGAATTAGGCATTTGTGCCTAATTGTGCCTTTCTTTCTTTCTTTCTTTCTTTCTTTCTTTCTTTCTTTCTTTCTTTCTTTCTTTCTTTCTAGGATTTTGTTTATTTATTTGCAAAGAAACAGTACAAGCAAGGGGAGCAGCAGGCAGAGGAGCAGGGAACCCTATGTGGGACTCGATCCTAGGACGCTAAAGTCATGACCTGAGCCAAAGGCAGACGCTTAACCAACTGAGCCACCCAGCGCCCTGAAAGCCTTTCTTTAAGTGAGTTTTCTCTACTGGACTGTCAGTTGCATGAGAACGAGAACTGCAGCTATTTTTTCCCCATTTTATCTCTGGGCCCTAGTGGAGTCCTTATCATGTGAGAAGGACTAAATGACTATATACTGAATAAAGTAATTTGAATGAATTTGAAATCAGATCTGTCTGAGCCCATAGTTCATGCTCTCTTCCTTTGCATCACATGACTTTCTTTCCCCTAAAAACTAACAGTTTCTGACTCAACATCACTCGGCATCAGGGAAATACAAATCAAAACCACAGTGAGATACCCCCTCACACCAGTCAGAATGGCTAAAATCAACGAGTCAGGAAATAACAGATGTTGGCGAGGATGTGGAGAAAGGGGAACCATCCTACACTGTTGGTGGGAATGCAAGCTGGTGCAGCCACTCTGGAAAACAGTATGGAGGTTCTTCAAAAAGTTGAAAATAGAGCTATCCTATGACCCAGCAATCGCACTACTGGGTATTTACCCTAAAGATACAAAGGTAGTGATCCTCAGGGACACGTGCACCCGAATATTTATAGCAGCAATGTCCACAATAGCCAAACTATGGAAAGAACCTAGATGTCCATCAACAGATGAATGGATAAAGAAGATGTGGTGTATATATACAATGGAATACTATGCAGCTATCAAAAGAAACGAAATCTTGCTGTTTGCAAAGACGTGGATGGAACTAGAGGGTATTTTGCTGAGCGAAATAAGTCAATCATAGAAAGACAATTATATGATCTCTCTGATATGAGGAACTTGAGGGGCAGGGTGGGGGGTCGTGGGGGGTAGGGAGGGAAAAATAATGAAACAAGATGGGATCAGGAAGGAGACAAACCATAAGAGACTCCTAATCTCACAAAAAAACCTGAGGTTTACTGGGGGGTGGGAGGGTAGAGATAGGGTGGATGGGTTAATGGACATTGGGGAGGGTTTGTGCTATGGTGAGTGCTGTGAAATGTGTAAGCCGATGATTCACAGACCTGTACCCCTGGGACAAATAATAAAAAAAAAGAAAAAGAAAAAAAATGAATAGGAAAGCACCTGGCCTCCTGTCCCAACCCCTGCCCCGATTCAAATTCTGCATAAAAAGAAGCCCATTTTTAAACATCCCCTCAGGATTATTTTACTATTAATAAAAATTTCCCTCTCCAAGCACAAAACCATAGAATGAGATTTGCCTTTTTCTACCTGTTTTAGTCCAACAAGCCACATTTTAAAACATATACAAACTGTGTAACAGTAATTTTTCCATCCACGCTAAAGGTTTTAAAGAACCTGTGCAAGCAGGCCCCTTAAATGTATCTTTGAATAAATATGGATTAGTCCAAGGAAAATCAGAAATATAGAAAATGTTCTCAGTGAGCCTAGGTGAGAACACTATGTGAACCTCTATTTTAAAGGCATTCCAACTAAATGTATCAAAACCCTAGTAATGTATGTTTACTGATTATGAATGTTATGTAAATCTATTATATTCTATAGGAAACAAAATATTCAGACTGTTCAACAGCAGACTGAATCTCAGTGGAATGGGTTTTTAATGCCTTAATTCCAGAGGTGGTATTGACTCACAGCAGAAAGCAGCAAGCTAAAAGTCAAACCACATAAAATCAGAGGAAATCACATATGCCACACTTTTTATTTGCCTCACCCATTTACTGATGTGTTTCTCAGATTTTCGAAGATTTAAGCATCAGATGTTTTACCATACTTATAACATCTGCTTCAAACTGGACAGGTAAACTTGAAGAGTATGCATTGAAGGCTTAGTTACAGGTTTGTACAATCAGTATCTATAAATATAAGTCAATTTATTTAGCTATTTGTTTTAATTCTCAGTAACAAATTTAAAATATCTTCCATTGTGCAAAGTGCAGATAGAATTCAACTTTCAACTTTACTTTTCTGAACTTGTATTTTAAGTTGTCTAGTTTTATGAATCATCACTATTGGCTCTGCACACACACAATCAAAACTTAAAAGATCCTTCTTTATCAGTTAAGAATGTGTTCAGCTGGGCGCCTGGGTGGCTCAGTGGGTTAAAGCCTCTGCCTTCAGCTCAGGTCATGATCTCACGGTCCTGGGATCGAGGCCCGCATCGGGCTCTCTGCTCAGCGGGGAGCCTGCCTCCTCCTCTCTCTCTGCCTGCCTCTCAGCCTACTTGTGATCTCTCTCTCTGTCGAATAAATAAATAAATAAATCTTTTAAAAAAATGTGTTCAGCTGAAAGTAACAGAAAGCTGAATACTTGGCTTAAACAAGAGAGGTTTCATTATATTCCTTACCAAAAGGTCTGGAGGAAGGTAGCCCTTGGCTTTGGATCAGTCGTTCAAAACATCAGGACATATTTCTTTTTTTTTTTTTTTTAAAAGATTTTATTTCTTTATTTGACACAGAGAGAGATCACAAGTAGGCAGAGAGGCAGAGAGAGAGGAGGAAGCAGGCTCCCTGCTGAGCAGAGAGCCCGATATGGGCCTCGATCCCAGGACCCTGAGATCATGACCGGAGCCGAAAGCAGAGGCTTTAACCCACTGAGCCACCCAGGTGCCCAGGACATATTTCAATACACTTCTATTGCTTCTTTCCTCAGCTATGTTGTCTTATGGCTGCTATATGTCTACACATCAAGAAAGCCAAGGCTTTCCCAGAAATCCATATTGGCTTCTAACTTCGTCTCATTGGGTAGATGTGTGTCACATGGCCTTTCCTAACACCAAGGTGTTAAAAAAGAGACGATAGGCCCAAAATAGTCTCTTCACTAGCCCCACATAGCAAACCAAGACTTAATATCTAACCTAATTGTAGTTTTAGCCTCTCCTCGGAATGTGACTTTTAAGCAGTCAATCTGGAATTATGTGGTCAGCATCAGTGAGGGAATCTGCATGATAGACCCCTTCCACCCACCATGGAAAGGCAGCCTTATCGGGAATAATCTCCTCTTTGCTAATAACTTTTTGTATCCTCCCTCCTTCCACCCATAAGAGTATTCCCTTTTTTTTTAGCCCATCAGAGCTCCTTTCTATTTGCTAGATGGGATGTTGCCTGATTCATGAATCACTGAATAAAGCCAAAAGTTGAATTTTACTCAGTTGAATTTGGTTTTTAGCAAAGGGTATCAGAGAAGTATTGAAATAGGCATATTGCCAACCTGACCAAAACTGGTATTCTTTTTTTCAAAGAGGAATGGAAGCAATGGCTGTTGGAGAGTTAGTTGATGGTGCCTGAAGGCCACAGACTCCTTTAAAAACACATCTTTTCCTGATTTGTAGGCATACTAAAATTAGTGAAGTCCAGCTGTGTGGATGGGGGGAGGAAGAGGGTGTGAGGAGGGACACTGTAAATGACCTTTTGCCTGCTACCGCTCTGATTACCTCAAAGTATCATGGTCTTTTTAGCTGATGAACGAAAACTTAACAAACACTCAAAATCCCTCATTTTATCCATGATGAAATGGAGAACTACAAGGGAGAAATTAACTGTCTAAGGTCACAAAATTAGTGGCAGATCTAGAACAAAATGGCACATTTTAAAAATATGGTCCAGTGAATTTCCTGTGTATCATACCATTGTTTTTCATTTGTCTGTCTTTTGTTGTTGCGTAATTCATCCTAAGGGAAATCAGTAATTGTGGCTGCATTAAAGTCCACCTCTTCTTTTTAGTTGTTCTCCACACTGAGAATTCTATTTTCTCCAAAAAGAAGTCCCCAAATTATTATTTCTGAGACTTGTTGTAACAAGTTATAGAAACATGATGTAGGCTAATGAAATTTCAGTAGTGTTAATCCCAATTCCATACATCTTTACTGTGATTCATGAAATAGCTGGACTTTCTATGATTTTAAATTGCATTTATGATTTCTATTTACCATGTTTCACTTTTGTAATTTTCTATTCCTATTTAGATTCGTTGCCTTTTCCCTTTTTTGTTATTAAATGGGAATCATAATTTCTATTTCTGTTCTTTGATGGTTTTTTTAAACAAGAACACTTGACATATTTGTTTTAATTCCAAACACTACAGTTTTCGGGCACCTGGGTGGCTCAGTGGGTTAAAGCCTCTGCCTTTGGCTCAGGTCATGATCTCAGGGTCCTGGGATCGAGGCCCGCATCGGGCTCTCTGCTCGGCAGGGAGCCTACTTCCTCCTCTCTCTGCCTGCCTCTCTGCCTACTTGTGATCTCTCTCTCTCTCTCTGTGTCAAATAAATAAATAAAATCTTTAAAAACAAAACAAAACAAAACAAAAACAAACACTACACTCTTCCACCATCAATATATTATTTTACTTCCTCTTTGTTTTGTCTCCTAAACTAAGTCATTATATTTTTACTACAATATTTATTTAGACTTACCCACATATTTACTAAATTACTTGATTACTGTGGTTTCTATCTCTCCTTTCTTCTGGCTCAATGTTCTTCTTACTGAAGTATATCCTTTAGTTGTTCTTTCAGTAAGGAATCTGAGAATGGTCAATTCTATCAGTTGTTATTCAAAAACCTCTTTATCATATTCTTCATTTTAATTATAGTTGATCTGAGTATAAAATTTTAAATTGACAGTTGTTTTTCCTCATCACACTTTGGGTATATTATTCCATTTTCTGCTTGTTCTATTTTTATTGATGAAAAGTCTGCTTCAGTCTAATTTTTGTTCTTTAGGTAATCTGAGTTTTCTTTCTGGTTGCTTTTAATATATATGTATGTTTAAGTTTAGCATTATTTATTCTCCTGTGTTGTACCTAGATATATATTTATTTTTATTCATTTCATCCTTCTCTAATTCTTATTAGATATAAGTTTGACCATGTCCTTCTTTCCTTCATGTCTCATAGCATTGAAAACTTGCATTTGGGGGCACCTGGGTGGCTCAGTGGTTTAAAGCCTCTGTCTTCTGCTCAGGTCATGATCTCAGGGTCCTGGGATCAAGCCCCGTATAAAGACTTCCTGCTCAGCAGGGAGCCTGCTTCCTCCTCTCTCTCTGCCTGCCTCTCTGCCTACTTGTAATCTCTCTCTCTGTGTCAAATAAATAAATAAAATCTTTAAAACAAACAAAAAGGGCGCCTGGGTGGCTCAGTGGGTTAAAGCCTCTGCTTTCGGCTCAGGTCATGATCTCAGCGTCCTGGGATCGAGGCCCATATCGGGCTCTCTGCTCAGCAGGGAGCCTGCTTCCTCCTCTCTCTGCCTCTCTGCCTACTTGTGATCTCTCTCTGTGTCAAATAAAGAAATAAAATCTTTAAAAAAAAATAAAACAAACAAACAAAAAAACCCAAACAAAACCCTTGCATTTGTTCTCCTTTCTTCTGTACTAATTGGAGATGATTTCCTTAGACATGTCTTCTAGTTTAGGCAATAGCTCTTTAGCTACTGAGTAGTTCATCCATTAGGATTTTCATTTTAATGAACACATTTCTCAATCTCTTAAAGTTTTTGGCTAGCTTTCAAATTTGCTTTTCGTTTTTTAAAAAGTGTATTTTGCTCTTTCATTTTTATAGCTTTTCCTTCTTTAATCTATTTTATCATTCTAAACATACTATTTTATAGTTTCTTATAGATTATTTTATTACATTAAAGTATCAAGGATACTAATCTTTCTGTTGTATCTCCTGATTCTCCCTACAGAAACTTGTTTCCTTGCGTGGCTTGTCATTTTGGTATATTGGGCTTTTCTTCACTTTAAGAGTATTGAGCCCCCTAGGCTGGGTCAGTGTCCCTACACCTAGGTTTGGGATTTGCTTTTGTTGGGTTCACTTTCTCTTTCTTTTCTTTTATTTCTTTTGTAGTATGCTCTTTATTCGAGATTTTTCAAATTACTCATTGTGGGTGCACACTTGCATAGGCTCATCTTTGGGGGTCTGATATTTGTTGAGAATTTATCTCTTGCTTTGCAGCAAACAGAAGAGTATATCCTTGTTGCTTACCTAAGCCAGTATCTTCCACACTTACTGTGGTGTCAGAGATGTGCTTACCACTCTGAACACAAATTTCTTCTTATTTCTGAAGCAATTGTATTTTTTTCAAACTTAACTATATGTTATATTTTTTATTATATTATAACATGCCCACAAGTTAAGACTTGTTTGTGTTACTTCAGCTTGCCATGTTGCTAGAAACAAAAATGCCGTTGTTAGTGTTATATTAATAGTAGTACTTTTTATCAAAATACTGTCAAAAGACTGCTAACAGAATCATATGGCTGCTACAATGAAATCCTCAACTAATCTGTGTTGCAACATTTTCATCCTGTTTTTACACAACTGGTTTCCATATTTTAGATTTTGCTTACAGAATAGAGATAGAACAAAATAATTTGTATAGATTTAGATCAGTCACACACTATTTTGAATTCATTTAGGCAAAATAACATCAGAATTTCATTCATAGAGTTCTTAAGTATTACTTTTTTCTCCGTTCCTTTGAAATCCCCATTTTAACAACTTCCTCCTTTCTCCACTCTTGTAACTCCCAAAGGGGGAAAAGATGAGAGGAAGGTACTGAAAGAATTTGTGAGAAATGACAAAAAGAAAAATAAATATGTAATAAATTGGCAGAAGAAGGGGAGGAAATAAAAAAGATTAAAGGGTAAATGTGCAGGAGTGGAGAAAATAAGATGGAAATGAATAAAGAAGCTTTGGATAACTGACAAGAGCAAGAAGGTAGGGGGGCTGGGATGGAGAAAGTGTCATGCATTCGGTGCTGGACAGAATATTAGGTACTTTTTGTATCTCATGTAGCACCATCAAATGTGTGAACAACGAATGGTTATGTTATTTCATTTGGTAAATCTATAAAGTCAGTGACATTAAATAACTCACCCAAGATCTGGAAGATGAGTAAAACCCAGAGTCAGAATTCAAGCCCAAATCTGTGTGTTTTCACCAAAACTGGGGCAGGATTGGAAAGGTCACTCTCCACCCTCTGTGTGGAGCACAGGACAGATGCCCTTGTTTCTTTTCTTTGCTAGTTAATTACATCTCCGATTAGTAGAGGACAAAGGAAAAGGCACAGAAGAGAAGCCTGACAGGGTTGAGAAGGAAATGGCCTGGAGAAAGGAAGATGATTCATTTGTAAGCTCTTTGTCCCCTAGAAATGTAATAGGCCTCCTAGGAAGAGCCCCTCAGTGTCTGCAGGGACAGCTTGAGCCTTGGAGAAAGCATAACCCAGAGGTGAATGGGAACAGAAGAGCTAAAAAGCATTTTCAGACCTCCCTACTTCAGCAAGCTGCAAAAAAAGTCGTAAAGCTCTTCAACTCCTTCCTCTCCATTCACGCCATTATATACTGGCCTGTCCAATATTGCCCTTTAAAATCAAGCCTCCTTCGAGAGCAGTGAATTCACCAGCTAGGGTTTCTTCAGCATCTGTACGGTGTGTAGGATTCCATGTCATTCTTGTTTAAGATGCAGTACAACTTAAATAGGATTTGCTGCATTGCTCACCAACCCCTCCTCCCCCCAAAATACCAAAGCAGTATTATATAAAACAATTTCAAGATGAAATGAATCCTCTGTTCCCACGGATAATGCCATATGTCACGTCTCCGTGTTGCTAGTCGTGGCATGGAAGTCACGTTAGCTGTAAGGTGAGGTAGATTCAACTTGTCGCTAAAGTTGAAAAAATCACAAGTCCCCTCCTTTACAAAGAAGAAAGAAAGAAAATCTAAAAAATTCTTGCTAATTTTTATCACCATTGCGTGATTATTTCCAGAGATGGAAATAAAGGTCATTTCTAATCCCCCAATTCTAGTTTAGTGTTATCTCAAATCGTCTCTTGATAAACCCATCATTTAAAATGGTCTGTTCTAATTAGAGACAAGTTTGGGGTTTTCAATCAAGAGAGGAGTGTTTCTTTCTGCTCTCTTAGGTGCGTGTAGAGACTGCTAGGATTTCCGAGGAGGCCGGACTTCCCTCTCCAAATCTTAAATTGCCCATGCTTTTGAACTCCCTTTCTCTTTTAAAGCTACCTGGGTTAAAAATTAAGCCCCTACAGCGAAGGCCACCTGTATTTGTTCCTCTTATTATGCGGCTATACCGAAATGCTTTACAGCTGTCTAAATTAGCATAATTAAATCCACATCAATTAAAAACCTCAATCACCTCTCTCCCCTTCACATGTAGATGATGACATTTGTCTAAGATGGGAAATAACAAAGGAACTTTTTAACAGTTGAAAATCTGGCTGAAAAGGAGGGTAATAGGATCGGTCTATTGTCCTGGGTTCACCTTAAGACTGGGAGCAGTGGTCAGCCGGAGGTGCTGGGCCCAAGGAGTCTGCAGTTTGCATTTCAATGCTGCTGGCACGGGGCCGGCCAGTAGGGATGTGCATTTTACAACAGGCCTTTCCTTCTATTGCTCTTTATCCACCAGTAATGAGGGTAAACAAAGCACCATTGTGACTTTGGGGATGGTGGTTGTTTTTAAACTGGGGAAGCCGGGTGACCTCAGGATCGCGACAAGACTACACCGTGTGGTGCTGGCAAAGAAAATTCCTGGAGATGAGAACTGACGTGGGGTCCAGGGGTTAATTTCTGGAACAGACAAATTTGCATACAAATGAAAAATGATGGGCTTTCTGTTCTCCTAAATTTTCAATGTCATCAGCATCAAACAGCAGCCCCTGCTCCCTTGCCGTTTGAAGCATATTCATCACTTTAGAAGAAGGGTCACCTTGTTTGGTGTTCAACTCAATGCAGGTCAATGACTTCATTTGTGAAAGTTAATCTGGAGGGTGTTTTGGGTGCATTTTTTAATTCTTCCAAATGTGGCTTAAATGATACTTATTTTTAGAGTCGTAAACTTTTCTGAAAATACATTGAGTGCCATGTGGTTGACTACTTTGAGCATTTACCTTTTGCACCCTCTTGAGTTATTTAACCACATTTAGTCGACCTTTTCCTCTGACAGTATTTCAGAGGATAACAACTTGATGTATGTTTAGTGACTGGATACAAGAGACAGGAGATGACGATACTGACTAATTTCTCTAAAGCACATGATATTTCGCCATTTTTATTCTGACTTGTAATTGTTTTTTCATATTTAAAAACTTTACATTTTCTAGAGTAGTCTTAGGTTCTTAGCAAAATTGAAAGGAAAGTACAGGGAGTTCCCAGGTACCCCTTACCCCCAACATGGACAGCTTCCTCCTACCCTCCACCATGATCCACATTGCAGATACCAGAGTAGGACGTTTGTTATGACTGATGAACCTACCCTGACACATAATAATCACCCAAGTCCATAGTTTACCTTAAGGTTCACTCTTGGTGGTGTACATTCTATGAGTTTGGACAAATGTATAATGGCATGTATCCATGATTATAGTACCATACATAGCATCATGCGGTATCATACATATGTAGCTTCATATCATTTCATTGCTCTAAAAATCCTCTGTGCTCTGCTTATTCATCCCTCCTCTCTCTTCCTCCCTGGCAACCACTGATTTTTTGCTGTCTTAGTAATATGCACTGAAATTCCCTTTATGTCTTTTCATGGCTTGATTGCTCACTTGTTTTCAGTGCTGAATAATACTCCATTGTCTGGATATACCCCAGTTTGTCCATCCACTTACTGGAGGTCATCTTGGTTGCTTCTGGTACACTTTTTTTGATGACGTTGTTCATACCTGTTCATTTGTATAATGTTAGAATAATATAAGTATGGAGAAGGAAAAGAAAATTACTCAGAGTTCCAGGTCGCAAGATGACTGCCAGTTACTTTATTAGTGTATACCTTTCCTTACCCTCTTTTCCATGCTCTGTTAGAAATGTCCAGCATAAGGAAGGGAAGGGTGCAATCTGGTGCCTGTAGCAGAGCTGGCTGTCCTTATTAGCTGAAGCTGCTGTCGAGGACATCCTGCTAGTGTCACCTTCTCATGAATCGAAATCTCTCTCCCTTCTCAATTATACCACTAGTGATCCCACTAGAAGACCCCAAGCAACTTCCCGAAATCCTTCAGTCCTCCCTTTTCTACAATACAGATCGCTCTAGATGTTGCTATAAATTCGTAACTTAAAATACATCAAAATTCTTACTTAAATTTTAGGACAGTATTGAAATGGTTACATTCATGTAATGAAACAAAAGTTATTTCCGTCAGCTCCTCAGCTCTTCAGAACTGCAGGATGCCTCCGTGGGCATGCCTGACTCTCTAGGCCCTTCGGATTTGCTTGCAACTCCTGTGGGAAATGGTTAGTGATACTTTTTATTGAGTCATTGAATGCTTTTCAACACTTTTACTTCTCTCTAGTGGGTGAGATGCCTCCTTGGCAGTTTATTTTTGTTTCTTTCTCTGTGTACCATTAATAAGAAAGAAAGGAATCAGGCATAAACTTTTGAAATCTTATAAAAGGAGAATCTAAATGGTGATGATCTAAAATGATGGTGAAATCTAAAATGGTGACAAAATCCCTTATAGGAATAGTAGCATCAAGGCAGCTGAATTGCTACAATTCTTAAGCCATAAAAGCAATATCATCACATGCATGGGGATAAAATATATCTGCCTTAACCTGGAACATCAGATGCATATATAATCCAGTCATATAAATCTCTGGTGTAATGAGTACCTTTAGCGTTTGTTAATCGATCAGAACTATCTTTAAGTTTTTCATTAAGTTATTTTTATTGCAATTATGACTTGTCAAAGGAATTTTGAAGCAATAAACAGAATGTCTCAAGGTCTACATGTCCTGTTTAGACAAGGAGTTTTATATTGATTCCAGTCTGCTTTTACCTAACCTCATGTAGCAAGTATCACAAAGACATAATTAGAAAATTTGGTACGATATTTAGCCCTGGTCTCTATGTGGTGAAATTGTTTGACTGCTGAGAAACTGAAGCTTGTTTGCATCCCAGTGTGTAGTGCAAGGCAAACTTCAAAGAAAATATTATATCTCCCAACTCCAGCTCCTGAGTGTCTTGGAAGTATAATACAGCAAGGCTTAAAACTCCCTGCTGGGGAAAGGGCAATTTGACACTGAAACTACTGTTAAATCACTATTGAAACACTGGTTTGCAAAAGAGTTCTTATTAGATAAATAGAGTGAAAGCCTTAAAAGGCACAAGGAAAATACACCCAAGTCATAGGGAAAAAAAAAATGGGGGAGAAAAGTCTTTAAAGTTGGACAGTATGTGTTGACAAAATTTGGAGATTTTTAAACATGTATCTACACATTTATTTTATAAATTGTACATAAGACTGGCTCCTTTTCCAGTGCAAAATCAAATATTTAGATTTGCAAAAACCTATGGAAGCCAGATTTTAGACAAAAAGGGATTTTTTTGTCAGACTGTCAGTCTCTGAATTTCATCACAATCTGTTCAGCTGTTTTTGTTGCAGGCAGGCGTAAACCGTACTGGGTAAGTGTGTGTTTGTATTTATTATTAAAATGGGGCTGCTAAATCCTGCTTTCTAACAGTCTTCACGTTCTTTAAGGCTGTGGTGGTCACAGAGAAGCAGACGCACCAGGTCCACGTGAGAGAGTCACATGCGGAGTGGGAGGGAGAGAGAACCACTGGCAAATGCCCTTGACTAGCACCTTCATTGCAAAATGTGGTTTTGAGCTTTTTTTAAAAAAAAACAAAAACAAAAAAAACTACAAAAAAAACAACAACCTGGCGCTCTGCCCCATGAATTTCCTTCACCTGTACTTACTGATTCTTGCCTTGAAGAAGGATGGGGAAATGATTTGTCCATGGCAGATTGAAATGTTTTATTAAATTGTCATGATTCCTTTATCCTATCCTCTGCACTAATCTAAAAATAAGTAGTTGGGCTGACACTTTCAACATCCTTTACCATACGTTTATGAGTATACATGAAGATGGCCCGAGAGAGTAGTACGGATAGAACTTGCATCTCCAGAAGGTGGGACATTATATTAAAGTACAAGCCAACAAACAGATACCAAATCTTCTATGATTACATGTCTATGGAGCTCATTCTTCAGCCAGCTGGGACTTTCTCATTAATGGCTCTTGATACACAGAGTCACATCTAGCAAAAAGGAGATTGAAGATGACATTACTGCTTCTGAAGTAAAGCTCTTTACAATAGGATGATAATACAGAATCTGCCTTTGGCTCAGGTCATGATTCCAGAGTCCCAGGATCCAGTCCCACATCAGGCTCCCTGCTCAGTGGAGAAACTGCTTCTCCCTCTGCCCCTCACCCTGCTCATGTTCACTCTCTCTTTCTCTCAAATAAATAAATAAAATCTTAAAAATGAAACAAAACACAGGATGATAATACAGTTGTTCCTAATCACAAGTGACTATGACAGAGTAAACATTTGAGGTCTGTTTTCATATTTTAAAGATGTACAAAACTTTTAATTATTACTCTGCTCAGGCTGCCATAACAAAATACCACACACTGAGTGGCTTAAACAATAGAAATTTATTTTCTTACTGTGCTGGAGGCTAGAAGGCCAAGCTCAAGGCACCAGTAGGGTTGGTTTCTGGTGAAAACGTTTTCCTGCCTTGCAGACAGCACCTTCTTGCTGTGTTATCACATGGACGTTCTTGTGTGTGAACGCAGAGAGAATTTCCTCCTATAAGAGCAGTCCTACTGGATTCGGGCTTACTCTCAGGACCTCACTTAACCTTAATGACCTCCTTAAAGGCCCTATTTGTAAATATAGTCACTTTGGTGTTAGAGCTTCAACACAGAAATTTGGGGGAGGGCACAGTTTCATCCAGAACAATGAGATAACACAAAGGCTCACCAGAAGTCCAGGTTTCTTTGTATTTGGTGGGCTTTTTATGCCAACTCAGTGTGAGACTAGTCTCCACATTCTGTTCGGAACTTCTGATTTGTAGTTTTATCCATTTCTGATTAGTATCACATGGTAAAAATGAATGCTGTTGTTCCATTAATGTGGTTTGGTAGACAAATTATTTCTAAATATGAGATCTTTGGAGAACAGTAATTCAAGGTATTCTTGGTGATTAAAAAATGTTGAGAGGGTTTGGAGAGACTATTACCTGTCCAAAGAGGTGAATTCAACTAAGAATTCTCTTGAAATCACTTCCAGTCTTTAGCTCTAAGAATCTATGAATTCAGTCATACTCATGAAACAATTTCATCCGCAAGAATGAAAAATAGTATGGTATAAAGTACCTGGTAAAAAGACAGCGAAGCAGACTTCCCTCCAAATTTTTAAGAAGTGTGTATTCCTGCTAGATTCACAAAGAATACTAAAGCTCCTGCACCTGGTTGTGTACCCATGGTAGACACTGCCTGCCTGGATGCTCAGCACTCCCATTTCCTCTTTCTGGGAGGGAGACTCTATTTCCCAGCGTCCTTTAGATTCAGCCATGTGACTAGGTCCTGGCCATTTCTAGGGTGAATGGAAGTGAAATGAAACACTTCCAGAACTACTCAGCAAACCATCTCTGTGCTCTTTCATAATTTCCCTTCTCCTTTGGAAGTAATGGAGGTGATGGGTTGAAGTCACATGATACACAGAGCTTGGGCCCCATAGTCACCACTGGAAAGAGGCACCCAGGAAAACTCTCTGACTTTTTGGGAACAAGACATAAATTTTATTATGTTAATCCACTGAGATTCAGGGGTTGTTTGTTATAGCACCTAGTAATGATTGTCCTTACTAATATAATACCAAGGACATTTTTAAAATTTTATTTTTTAAAAAGATTTTATTTATTTATTTGAGAGAGAGAGCGTGCACAGGCTGGGAGGAGAGGCAAAGGGAGAGGGAGAAGCTGACTTCCTGCTCAGCAGGGAGCCTGATGCAGGGCTTGATCCCAGAGATCCCGAGATCATGACCTGAGTTGAAGGCAGAAGCTTAACTGACTGGGCCACCAAGGTGCCCCTATAATATTAAGGACATTTAAAATTGGGACAGCAGACTATGTTATATCTATTGAAACATATATACCATTGAAAATATACTACACAAAAAATACAGAATTTCTGATTTTTTAAGAAATCAAATGAATGTAGTTGTTATCCTGGTAGATTTGGTCCCCATCATCAAGATTCTGACCAGAATCTTTCTGAATCGACTATTAATTGTCATTTGCCACTAGGGGTACCCACAAATCAGGGCTTTAGGCCTCCACCTGTTCACATCTTTGATACTATTGAACATTGGGAAGCACTTTTAAGAAATGGATTTAAAGGCACTGATCAGATGCCACCCGCACCTCCCCTCTCCCCTAAAACACATCTGATGAGATGTCTGCATCTCGTGAATTCCATTCTTCTGGCAAAGCCAACAGTTTAGTTTGGGGATGCAAATACGTTATATCTGATGTGTGTGTACTCAATGAGTTTGTAGTGGGTGGGTTGCGAAGGACTCAGAGGTGGGGCCTCAGATCATTGGAATCATCTTTGTCTGCCGAAGGCCAGAACATGTGGGCTCAAGGTGCATGTGTCCTGTACTGGCCATTGCTGGCTTACGCAGTGTGTCTAAATAGTACCTTTCTGCCTTCATCTGTCTACCTCAGAAAGGATCCAGTCTTGATGGAAATGTTGAAACCCCAGTCACTCTAATTTGTCTGACTCATCTCCCATTACCAGTGAGGATGGGACTGTTTAAATTCTGGTCTCTAGACTCTAGAGTTCACAGACAAACTAATAGATTCCATGCCTTCTACTAATGATGGTTAAGGGTTAAGCAGTGAACGTTATCATGTATCATTGATGGGAATGTACGTTGTGACAAGTTTTCTGTATTACGATCTAGTAATATGTATCAAAATATAAAATAGATCAACACTTTGATTCAGTAATTGTACTTTTTAGGTTTTACCCTAAAAATACAAATGAGCATTTATGAACAACGGTATTAGTTGTAGCCATGTCTTAAACAACAACATTTTTTATTAAAGGATTGGTTAAATAAGTTATGATACATTCACATGTTGGAACGCTATATGGCCTTTGAATAAGATAAAGTAGACCAATGTGCCATGAAAAGTTGTCCATGATAAAACATAAAGTGAAGAATGCAAGTTTTAGAATCCTGTATATTATCTTAATTTCTCTAATATGCAGTTTATAGAGTAGTATATATGCTCCTCTCTCTAATGTTTTTATATGCTGGATACAAGAATATACTGGAAGTACATATCCCACATGTTAAAAGACAGTATATCTGTGGGATAGGATGGAAGCAAGGGGTAAGGCATGATCTAGGTAACTTGACATTTACATACTTATCTAGGTGTTGTTCACTTTTTTCCAATCAGCACATAGCACATATAGCCTTTAAAAAAAAGATTTATTTATTTATTTTGAGAGAGAGAAAGAGAACATGAGCAGGAGGGACAGAGTAAGAGAGCGAGAGAAACTCAAGCAGACTCTGCGCTGAGTGCAGGGCCTGAAATGGGGCTTGATTTCACACCCTGAGATCACAGTCTGAGCGGAAGCCATGAGTCGGTGACTCAACCAACTGCGCCATCCAGGCACCCCCTCACATATTACCTTCTTATCAGTAAAAGTAGATCATCATTTTATTTTGAGTGGAGTAAAAGAAACACCAAAAGCTGATAATTCCTGTATTTTCTTTAAGATAAAATAAAAATCCTAAACGCAAGAATTCAAAAACTCTTCTAGAAGATGCATAGGTATTCTAATATATGTGTAATATGTTTTGAAGTTTGCCCAGAACTATATAAAGATAATTAATACAAAGAAAATGGAAGCAATGATGGCCTGTACTGGAAAGTCTGATTTTTAAATCAAACTTTCATGGAAGTCTACTGTTTCTGGAGATTACTAGATGATATATTGTATCCCTAGAAAATGCAGTCAAAAGTAGATAATCCAGTTGAGGTCAGCAGGTGTAGTGGGTGGTTCTATTGATTTTTACTTGACTAGAATCCATTCCCCCTTCTTATGGTAAGAGAAGCATAATGAATGCTTTTGCCTACCATTTTTTTAGAGACTCATTGTGCCTTGCCCTGTTCTGGTCAGTCGTGGGCATGGAATCTAAGCTATGCCCATCATACTTTCTTTTAAGATTTATACTTTTGAACATAATTACACAGAGAGTAGTTGGAGCTTCCTGGATCTGAAAGACTCTAGTTTGTTTAGTTTTATTCTATTTGTTTCTTTGTTTTACTTAGTCATTCATTTATTCAACAAGTATTTATTTAAGTGCCATCTGCTGTGCAAAGTAATAAAATATTCCTGCCCTAATATGTTACTTAGGACCAATAATAAATGTAAGTCAGCAAACATAAAGTGTGTGAAACAATGATAAGTGCTACAGAGAAAAAAATTAAGGAAGGCGAGAAGATAGGATGCTTCCCTATTGGGGTGAGATTGACATTTTAGATGGGGAGGGGGTGAAGGAAGATCTCATTGAGAAGGTGAGGTGTGAGAAAAATCCAGAAGGAGGTATGGGAGTAAGTTACATGGTGATCTGGAAAAAGATCCAAAGATGCAAAGGTCTGAGGTGGGATTGTGCCCTGGGTCTTCAAGAAATGTGAGTGGAGCAGAAGGAAGGAGAGAGGGTGTAGTAGGAGGTGAGGTCAGAGTGGTCTGGGGGCTGGGAAGAGGTCACAAAGGGACTTTCCACAGTCAGAGTAAAGATGTTGGCTTTGGCCCTGAATGAAATGGAGCCCCTGAAAAATTTGAGTAGAAGAATGACATTACTTGACCTACATTTAAATATCATCTATTCATTAGGTTGGAAATTGCCTGAGGAAGGGGAAGAGCAGAACCCCACGGACTGGTTAGGGGGCTCCTGCATTCCTCCAGGTGAGGAACGATAGAGGCTTGAAAGAGGGTGTAGACCTTGAGGTGATGAGAAACCACAGGACTCTATGAGCGACTTCATATCCTTTCAATAAATTATTTTTCTCTGGAAAGTTAGACATTTTGGACTTTTATTCTTGCAATCCTAGAACACTAAAGGATTCAGAATGTCCATAAAAAATAGAAAAATAATGATCTCTTACTCACACTGTGATCTTGAGTAAATTAACCTGTTTGGACCTCATTTCTTCATCTGTAATATAGCTAAGTGATAACAAGTTGAACCACATGAAACTGTCATTTTTGTAGGTCAAAAAGATCCAATATTAACTTGCTTATATGGCTTACCTCTAGAACCCACCTTACTGGCTGCTGTGAGGACTAAATGAGCTAATTCATGTAAAACACCAAGGATGGTTCCTAGTATGTTGCAAGAACAAACTAAGCATTAGCTATTACTGCTCTTATTATTATCTATGTTTTACATTTGCAACATTTTTTTCACATCCATTTTCTGTGATAGCATCTTGGGATAGGCAGGACAAGCAACAGCACTCACATGTTTGAAAGAGCTTTCTCCAGCACTTTAAAGAGTGTTTGCTCATACATTATGCCATTTGATTCTCAAAACAATCTGATATCGTATGTAGCGATGTTTTCAAGCCTGCTTTGCTTATTTACATTAACTGATGAAATAAAAAAAAGTAAGTATTTGTACATATTTGATGTTTTTCCCCAGTAGACAGAGATGAAA
The DNA here is from genome assembly GCA_002007465.1 of Ailurus styani. Taxonomy (NCBI): domain Eukaryota; kingdom Metazoa; phylum Chordata; class Mammalia; order Carnivora; family Ailuridae; genus Ailurus; species Ailurus styani. The sequence continues at coordinate 3,981,199 of LNAC01000068.1, forward strand.
TTATTGTGTGTTATCCTGACACAGACATTTTAACTGATAAGATGTACAAAAGCAAAATTTGGAGCTCTTAGTCTTTAGGATGCAGTTCAATGATAATGTCCCTCTTGAGAGAGCTTATGATTCCTGGGGCACATTTTGTTGCTCCGTCCTCCAGGTTCCATAGCTCTTTGCTCATATATGTTTGTAAAGCGACCTTTTGTGAACAGTACATGTAGTATCGCAATCATTCTGTTCATGTATCTGTTCATGTATCTTTTCTCCTCTGCTTTGATTCCTTATTTATCTCTGATTTCTCTACACCTAGCATAGTATCCGGCACAAAGTGGCTGCCAAGTAAATGGTTAAAAAATTAACAAGGAACTAAGTGAACAAATGAATTAATGATTGTTCTCTCTGTTTTATTTATTAGAAAACCAAAACCCTGGATAGTGAAGTAGATTGCCCAATTTCACACAACTACCAAATGAATAAGCTAGGAGTGAAGCCCAGCTTGCACAAATCCATGTCCAGAATGCCATCAAATGTGGCATAAAGCTTCACACCAAAATGAAATCGTGGTGTGCTCAGGCTTGAATGTGCCTGCCTACCAGACGAAGACCTACCCCAGATGGCGTATCCAATTTAATCAACATCACCTGTGAGCCAAACTGAACAGTAAATGTTAAGACAGGATCACTAATAATGGGGACCTGGAATGTAGCCAGAATTAAAACAATGATCTGCTTAACAATCCCTCTGGGCTGGATGCATGTGGAGAACGGATAAATGCTGGATATCGAAACAGCTGTTCTATGGCAAACTGAAATGGGGCAATCATAGATAGCAAAGGGAGAAGGAACACTTGAAAGTTGTCTTAAATAAAGGAGTGCTTTAAATAGTGTGTGACCTGCCCATGGCCTCTTAAGAAGCAAGGACCCCATACAAACCACCCTGGCATGCATCTCTAGAGAATGAGGTAACTTTAGGTGAGCAAAAAAATATGGAATTAGAAAAGGCAATGGCAACCGGTACCCATCAGTTCCCAGTATGCGTAGACCGTATTAGTCCAAACATCACCTTGGGACACGAAGATTGGTGCTGCAAAGGAGAATTCCATATGTCACCACCTCCACAACTTTACCTCCTAAACATTATCATTTTCCATAAATTCTTTATAGGCATTGCATAAACTACCCTATTTTTCATACACCAGCTAAGTATTTTAAGAGTATACTGACATGGTGTCTTCTCAGTCACAAATTGCCTTAGATCAGAAATCAAAGCTGATGTTCAAAATACTTACCAACCAGACACAGACACAGAGTAACAAACCTGCCAGCCTGACTCAGTCTTGGCTTGCCTCAGTTGTCCTCCTTCTTTGGGGTTGATGACTGTACATGAAGAAGTGTAGTAAGACCATGGACACACAGTGTTCTTGGAAAGGACTTCTTGACTGATTGACTCCCCAAGTTCATTACTATACCTGTCTGTCACTTGGGGAAATCCCCTATCAGTGTGTCCTTTATCAGCCATATGACCGTATTAAAATAATCACGTTGATTACAGACCGAGGTCTAAAAATAAGGGGACAACCGAGTAAGAAATGAGTTGTCCAAAACCAAAAAATTCATGTACTCAAGAGTCATTTTAAAATGCATACTCTGCATCACTGTGCTGATATTTGGGAATATAGAGATAAAAACAACTGTGCTTACTTTTCAAGAGCATATAGGTTCGTTGAAATATAAATTTTACCACTGCTGTCACCAATTATAGTATGACCAAATGTTTTAAGAATCAGTTCCGTACAATCATTATAACAACTACAAGATCATGCTAGGGTGGGTAAGTGCAGTTGAATTTCATGTGTATAAACATTGGATCATCTCATCCAAACTTCTCGATATGGGAATTCCTATCACAGTTTCCCTGAGAGGTGGCTAGCAGCTTTGTCGGACCACTTACAGTACTGGGGAGAGAAGCCATTGCCTTATAAAAGAAGCTGCATGTTTTTAAGAGAATGAGTCTTAAAAAGCACTTTGCAAGATATACTACAATTGTGGATTTTCCCACGTGACCTGCTCTAAGTCTCTCATTAACTATTTAGGTACTGGATCTTAAAATCGAAAGTGATTTTGAAACTTGTAGCCAAAATATCTTCTGATTTTCACCCTTAGATATAAAACAGTTATCGAGTGAAACTTTCACTAATTCTGAAGAGCCCTATGATAACACTTGATGAAAAGCATTTGTGCAGAAGGAAAACTTAAGAAAAGTAAAGGACATCTTCATCCATTGTCCCTTGTCCTTATTCAGTCAGGTTATTTGGTCTTAGTTGATAACTTGCTTACCAACCCATTCATTCAGGTTGAAAAGAACTGTTAGGACTCCTTAACCATTTTGAGGTAGGCAAACCTTTATTGGCTATGTACTAAACTCTGATACTCTGGCAAGATAGATATAGGACAAGAAGGATACTATCTCAACTCTCCAGGAACTTAGCGTCAGATCAAGAGAAGCAGACATGTAAGTAGACAAGAGCAACACGTTTGTGATCCACGTTTGTGAGAGAAGGTATGGACAGGAATCCATGGGTGTCACCAAGAAGAGTAGTCAGTTCTCTTTTCCATGTTGGCTGGCCCTCACCAACATAACCATGTTCCAGAGAGAGAAGAAAACATATTTTTTTCCTCCCCATGACATAGCTCTCTGGGGCATATCCAAGCAATACTCCTTGTATGTAAACCACTTAATTAGTGTGCTCTTCTATGTTTGTAGCTTTCTGATGGCTATTGTTGAATTTGTATGGATGGTTTGAATTATGTTCCCGAAGAACTCTAACAGGTTTCAGACAACTACTAAGGTCTTGATGGGTAAACTATTGGAAACCACTTAAAGTGGTATAACAGAGTATTTTAGATAGGTCATCAGGACTATTTCTGCTGTACCCATATCATCTGTCTATGTTAAGGCATCTCATAATTTGAAGAAAATAATGGGTGACCAGATGAGAGTGATCAGAAATGCTTTCTACCCCCACCACACCCCATGTCATTTGCTTGGTCTCTAAGATACCTTTCAGGTTGACCAAAATAATTCTCTCGTGTCTCTGACCCTGTTTGGTGTTGCTACCAGTGAGACTCCAACTCTAAAGCCACTTAATAAGGACACTGCAGTGTCACCTATAGGGAACACATGTCAAAATTAACGTTCACTAACTTGAAGCAACTTATATAAATGGAACCCTCAGGTGTGTCTGTGACCACAAGAGGAGAAGGAGAAGTTGTATTCTGTGCCGTTGACTGGTATCAAGGACAGGCTCTTTCCTTGATATGCCAGCAGAGAAATTTTGTTAGCAGTATTCTGTGAACAAAACACTTAAGAGAATGTATGTATACAATAGTTTAAAAAAAAAAAGGGTTACTGACACAGATGCCAATTTGGTGGGGCATATGGAACATTTACACTTGCCTTTTTCTTTCTTTCTTGCTACAGCTGGTGCTGATTTAGTATGTGAAATTTTACTAGCAGGAGTGCTAATCAAGACCGAGATTCTGTAAGGATTTAGTCATTTATGTAGGGGAAACTACGGGTATCATTAAAAAGTAGAAGATCATCTTATGGAAAAGCATTATCGTTATCAACCTCATTTTTAAACTAAACAGACACCACGGTACTGTAAGTATCACTTTAGCAGCCGAAAAAGTCAGAATGTTTTCCAGATAATGTTCAAATAGGATGGCACCCACAGTTTAAAGTTTGGTCGTGTCAGAGTAATGCAGAAGGGTGAGCAGTTTAACAGTTAGTCGCTTAACTTTTCTGCGTCGTGGTTCAGCAAAACTGCCTTTTGGAAACCGTCGATTTCTAAGGAACGAAATGTAACTGTAATGCTACGGAAGGTGAAGGCGTTTTCCTGAATCATCTGGGGGACGCTGGAGCGAAGGGGAGAAGTGGAAGAAGGGCTTTGCTTTCTCCCTTATATTTTTGAACAACAAGTTTTGCAATAGGAGGCCGAATTTCCTATTTTAATCCCACCGATCATACAGGGGCTGAGAGAAAAATTAAATTAAAAAATAAAAAGTCTTTCCCAAGTGGCAACAAAAGCATCGCTGGTGCATTAAATCTGTTGTACAGGTGGCTTGGTGGAGCTGGAGACCTGCACAGCAGCTCCAAGACATCTGCTGCCTGAGGAGACTTGCAATGTGGCGGAGGGGGGTTTGTAGCTCCCGGTGGAAGGGTGCCAGCTGCCCAGGGCTTTCGCTTGCACAGAGGAACGGAGAGTCTTGTTGGAGCTTCCGACGAGGCGGTGCGTCCTTCCCTCCCTCCTCTCTGCCAGAACTGGAAGGACACGGAGGGCCCGCAGCGAAAACCCGGTTAGATGCTGTTGGGCGAGTTGTGGGTCATTTCTGCAATCGTTCCAAGGGCTTCGTCCGTCAGTACGACAGCCAGCGCAGGCCTGCCATGGAGCCATTTTTGTTTCATTTTCATGTTCAATTTCTACAACTCACTGGAAGCTATTTTTTATTTTCCTGACTCATGCCTTCAGTATCCTCAGAAGAGATAAGTGAAAAGTGCCACTTTTAAAATTGTGAGGCACAAAATATTTTGCTCTAGAATAATAAACGGTTATAGATGTTTTAGATAGTTGGTTTAATTGTTTTAGATATTTTGACATCGGTATGGCACTTTTGGGAGCAGAATACGTATTATGACTTATAAATGACTTTCACTAACTAGTTAAAACTCATTTATTGAATATTACCACATAACCAACAACTACGTCAAAAACAGAAGGGACAAAGATTGTATAACACAATCTATAGCCCTTGCTCAGAATCCGGAATATTTAAAAAATTAATTAGTAAATTTCTTACTTAGCTTTATTTACTTGGGCTTTAATAACATTTTTACTATGAGCATGACCATCTGGGCTATCTGATTAAAACTGGAAAAGTCGAAGACCTATCTGTTAGTACACAGAGAGGAAAGGATGAGTAGGTTTGCACTGAAGTGTCAAATTTTAAAACAATGGACACTAACTCTTCCTCTTGTCTCTTCCAGCTGCAATAATGCCTAGGAAATGAAGTTTCAAGAGAGAAGAGAAAGGGCAGCTAGTTAATGGGATATTCAGTTACCTAAATACGCACAGAGAGTAATGCAATTCTTTTTCAAAATGGCAAAAATTGGGTTAAAGACTGAGAATTTTGAGCCATTTGTTTACAGACATACAATTTAAACTGTAGTGATTTCTAAGTGCCAAGAAGTCCCCTTTAAAAATTCTGTTAGGCTATGCTGAAGGAAGTTCCTCTTATTTCTGAAATCGTACCTGGCGAATATTGGTAGAAACTTCCCTCAGTGAGGCAGCCATTCAGGTGGAAAATTTGTGATTGGTTCTAAGGTGCAAAATACTACTCCTCCCCCTTCAAACTATCTTAAATTTCTCCTTAATCATTTATTAGGCTGTCATGCTTGTGAGTAACAAGGAAAAGTAAAATGCCTTATTTGAAAAAGAAACAGGTATTCACTCTCTTTAAGATATATCAGGTTAGTCAGCTGAAGCATAAATTAGGATGGTCTACAAACTGTTAACAGTGACAGCAAGCATATGGCAAATTTGAACTGTCTGCAGGTCAACTTTTACTTTTGCTTTCCAAATGTCTGTCAGTCGTTGTTAGGATCTAAATCCATGTGTTAATGGGTGGAATTCAACAATATGAAATCGTTCAGTAAATTCTTGGAACAAGCAAATTTTTTTTGTCTTTGTCTGTCATATACAACCTTCCTTGATAGCAATCTTACAAAATTTTGCCCAGAAAGAACAAGTCCTTTGAAGAGTACTGTTGCCTTTGCTTTGTTCAGTGAGGAAAATGATATACAATCATACAGAGTATGTGTATGTTTGTGTGCATGGGTGTGTGTGTGTGTATGAATGCTTATATGTATACATTAATTGGTTTCTCAAAGAACCAGGAAGGTGCTCAGATTGGGACATTTGCCAGCATAATGACTTTCCCTGTTGCTGTGATTGTACCTTTGACTGTGGGAATAGAAATGCATCTTTTAATTTCTCCCATCAGAGATACTCTCATCAGCGTATCCTTGCTTTCTAAAGCCAGTAATGTTTGTGGCACTGAAGACCAATGGCAGTGTGACCATAATGTAGTATTCTGTCAGAAATAGTAATGAGAGGAGCAAGTAAGTATAGCTGGGATGAAAAATGAAGTGGAGTTCCCAGGACAGATAGAGAGCGGGTTATGGACAAAGATGTGAGAAAAAGAAAGGGAGGAACAGAAGGGAAGATTTGAAATATAAGAGTCTTGAAACTGGAAAACCAGCAAACATCCAAAGCGAGGAAGGCACTGACCTCACCAACCTTTCCTGAAAATATGTGCAAAGATGTGTGTACCACGAGCAGCTGGAGCTGCCTTAATTTTGAAACACTTTCTTCAGAACAGCTCTAGTTCTGGCTCTGAAAAGATTATGGAGTCAAACGCCGGAAGAGAGAAGTGCTGCTTGTTTCTCTGGGGGGTCGAAGAATTCTGATCACATTAAAAATCGCTTGTTAAAGTAAAAGCCCAAAGTTATTTCAACTCACTTGAAACACCACCAAATAAAGTAGTCTCAACTCAGTTGAAGAATATATTGGAGTCACCCTCCTCTTTATTCTAGGGGATCTATTGCTTCAGCCATTTGAAACAGGACTGCTACGTTTGCCATTGATTTTCTTATTTAAGAAATCATTCATTTAAAGATATTTTATTTATTTATTTGGCAAAGAGAGAGAAAGCACAAGCAGGGAGAGCAGCAGGCAGAGGGAGAGGGAGGAGCAGGCCCCTTACTGAACAAGGAGCCCTACATGGGGTTCCATCCCAGGACCCTGAGATCATGACCTGAGTCTAAGGCAGATGCTTAACTGACTGAGCCTCAAGCACCCCAGTTCATTCATTTGTATTAAGCTTTGTGCATTTCTAAAATATGTATCTCATTAATGGGGGCACTGGGATTCAATTTTTTTAAATCCTCATTTTATAAATTTGAAAGGGAAAAATCTCAAAAATATGAAAATTATTAAAATCTCAAAAATATGAAAATAACTTGAAGTGATTCAATCCAATTTTCAAGATACCATGTTCTTGGTTTCCCAAAGACTGAACTTCCATCCCGTTTCCCTTGTGGACTGAGAATGTATTCTAGTGACAACAGTGCCAGCACCTGGTTGTCACTCAATAAATGTGTGCTGAACTAAACCTAACATTCCCATAGGTTTTAATTCTAAAACTGCCACTTAATCACTCTTTCTTAGCTTATTTTCCTCATATTTAAAGTCAGGAATAATGATTCTTATCTTGCACTGCTTCCGTGTGTGCTGGTAAATATCTAACAACTTGACCATCTTCCCCGCACTAGATGGATGGATAGATAGATAGATAGACAGACAGATAGATAGATAGAGATAAATAGATAAATGGACCTGGTGTGTAGCTTCTTCCTGTTGCCATGGTATAAATATTCCCACCGTGGACAATTTCAGATTACCAACAGGACATCACTGAGTGCTGAATTGGGGAGGGCTGAGTATAATCCACTCTTGTGGTTTGATAGAAGCCATCTCCCAACACACCACTGCATGGCTTTAAGTTTATGGTTTGATTTGATGGAATTGCTCTTCTGTGCTACTGTAATTTGGAACACTAAGGATATCTTAAGAAATTGTAGTTGCTTTTGGGTCTCTTGCATGCTGTGCTATATCCATTTTCTTGCTGCTATAGTGTAGGCTGATAACCGTGCACAGCTGTCCCCTTCTCTGCAGAATTGCCTTGGACCAGTGAGGACCAGGAGGTGTCTCACCCAGGAAGGCTACACACCCACCTCCAACTGTCCCCCCCGAGATGGTCTATAGGCATTGACTATCTGACACAGGGGTAGAAAACTGTTAACCTTTTGCCTCAAGCTGTGGCCAGCTCTGTGGCACAATTTCTGCTCCAGAAGCTCCAGAGCTTCTTATGGGAACAACAGACCGAAGCCAACACAACCAAGAGAGTATCCTCTCTTGGTTCTCTCCTCTGCCTTGACCTGCCTCTCTCAATAAATAACCTAAACAAGAATCATCTTCTTAGCCTGCTTCTAGGGCAAAAAATCTAAGATAGTTGAAAGCAGAAGTGGTTTTAGGAAGCAATTGTTAGGGTGGAATTCTGAAGCTGGATTCCTTGTTGGCTAGATGGCAGCCAGTACATGCCCTATCACTCATGGTAGGGGGCATAGTGATCATCCCAGTAGTACTGTGGCAGTGCCATTGCTAAGACTTTTATTGTGAGGAACAGGGATGGGGTTCAGGTGGAGGAGAGGTAATAAGTCATACAGTATCTCAAGTATTTGAAAGATATGGGGGAAATGGTATCTGTAAGGACTATAGAACTGGGTAGCTATTGCTAGGTGCTGTTGACTCAATAAAGAGAGAAAATGACCCACTTAGATCTATTAACTACCAATTTAAAGCAAATTGTTAGAAGACCTTCTGTAAGCATTTGAGGCTCTCATCTTCTGTAGTTGAAGGATAGACACAGAGAGCAATTAGACAACTCTCAGTCATCCTATATTTATTTGTAAATGAGGGCTGAATTTAGAGAAAGCTATATTCTCAGACTAGGGAGTTCTGTGTAAAAATTAGGCACTGATAAGAAGCAAATGAGATCCTGAGACTTTGAAACTCCCAATTCCCCTGAAACCTGTGGTTCTATAGAAGACTTACTCCTTGTTTGAAGACAGAAATTCTCCTGTTGCTTGAAAACCATGCGGAGGCCTTTACAAGACAATGGTTTTGCTTCTCAGGTCTTCCCTCATCTCTCCTTTCGACCCCAGACCTATAATAATGGCTAAATCTCAGATCAGATTGGGAAAAGTACAAGATCTATGAGACTTGGCTAGCATGTTCCGGAAAGAGCCAGGAGAGTATGCCTGGGAACGATCCATTAGAGTGTTGGATCAAGTAGCAAGGCTGTGCCTACACGGAAATACTTGTCCATCCACAGAACTTATATTGCCTAGTATAAGGGATTTTTACAACGTCTCCTCTATGCTGTGGTCTATGGTTTTTGACAGACCTTTGCCAAATTGCTTAGCCCAAGCTTTCAGAGCGTGTGAGTGCATGTGCTAGTGCTTGAGTGTGTGAGTCTGTATGTTTTAGACAAGATGTTTGGAATCTTGATAAGCGCTCAATGAGAGTCAAGCTTGCTGGACTAGGTATGGAATGAGACCAGATGGCCCTCCAACAGGTTCATGCCATCCAACCTCAGCTGGGCCCTCACTGCTCTTCAGCATTTTGTCCCTGTTTTTCTCCCATTATATTTCCCAAAGCTGCTGTTCCAAAGCCTTCCATGCTCCTCAAGTCCAGAAAACCATTCCTGTGCATTTCACACTAGCAGATGACCTCAGAACCTACTTTACAGTGATTGAAGCTGACTATTGTAAAGTCTAACTTCTTCCTCACTTGGCTTTGGAAATACTGCTTTCTTGTGGGTCTGTCTTTGTATCACTTTCTCCTGTTCTACCTTCCACACTTCAAGCAGAGCTTCCTGACAGTCGTCTTTGGTCATCATTATTGTAATAATGAGCCAGGCACAAAACACATCAATATCCTCTCATCTATTCTGTCAATTACATGTTCACAAGGTTTCTCTCTTAAATCTGTACTCGATTGGCATTGTTGAGGGTAGAGGTTCATTTTCTTCCTCCTAGATAATAGTAGCCTATGGTGTTTCTCTTTTTCATATCCTCTAGAATAATCTTTCTAAAACATGGACTTGATCCATTTTTTTCCCACTGAGACTTTCTTTTTGTTTTTTCTTTTTATTGTGAATAAAAATTTTTTATTTTATTGTGGATACAATGCTTTATATTGTTAAATATAGCACAGTAGAAGAATGTATATAAGTAGCATTTAATAAATAGTAAAATGATCACTGCTCATAACTCAGCCTAAGAAATCAGGTATTACCTTTGCTTTTGAGAGCCTCTGCTTTGTGAGTTTCTGCCCAATTACATTCCCCTTTCTCTGCCCCAAAGGTAACCACTATCCTGAAATGATGTTAGTTTTCCCCCAGTTTTGCTTAGTTTACCACCTGGGCATATATTTTAATCTATATAGAGATTATATGTGCATAGATTTATACAAAATATATCTTTGTTGTTTCATTTTACTTGTTTTTGAACTTTATGTAAAAGGAATCAGAATATATTATCCCATAACTTGGTGTTTTCATTCACTTTGTGCTTTTGAGATGCATTTATGTTGATGCATTTATCTGCAATTTGTGTTTCGTTGTTGCATAATACTCCATTTCAAAAACACATTCCAACTTATTATTTTATTCTACTCTACTGTTGTTCAGCATTTGGATTAATTTGTTGTTGTAAAAAAGTTGTACCAGAATTGTTTTTGTATAAGTTTCCTCATGTTCCTGTCTTTAAGAATTTCTCTAGGATATAGATCTAAAAGTGGTATTGTTGGAGATGTACAGACACACCTGTATCAGGCAATTTCCAAATTGTTTTTTTTTAATTTCAAATTTTTATTTAAATTCTAGTCCAAATTGTTTTCTAAGGTAGTTTTAGCCACTTTATTCTACATCAATACTGTATGACAAGTATCTGTAGTCCACATATTACTAATACCTGGCATTTCCAGATTTCTGACTTTTTACTGGTCTGCTTGGACACGACATTGTATTTCATGGTAGTTTTAATACACATTGCCTTGATTACGATTGACATTGAGAAATTTTTCCTGTGCTTACTTTCTATTCATCTTCTGTGAACAACTATTCATTATATCTTTTTCCCATTTCTATGGGTTGTTTGACATTTTCATTTTAATTCATAGGGTTTCAAAATTTATTCTGGACAGTGGCAATCCTTTATCACTCTTTTCCTTTTTGGTTTATGTTTTTGTTTACTTTAAAAATTATTTATTACCCTGAAGTGTTAAGTGCATTTTCCTATATACTCTGTTAGAAGTTTAAAGTCTTGCTTTCCCGTGCAAGTTTGTGACCCATGCTGAATTGATTGCTCATATGTTCACCACATTTCCCCCCATCATATAGATCCTCAGTTGTCCTTGCATAGGTTAATGATAAATTCATCCTTTTGCTACTGATTTGCAAGACTACTTCTCTCTAGATCAAGTTTCCAACCAGGTGTGTAGATTTCTGATTCTGAACTCTTTGTCATGTTCCATTGGTCTATAGGTTTGTCTCCACGTAAACCTAATCTCGCACTGTCTTAATTAGTATATATTTGTAGTAAGTCTTGGTATCTGATAGGTCAAGTCCCTCAACTGGTTATTATTCTTTAGATAAAGATTTCTTCACACTATTCTTCAATCGTAGAAAAAAACTTTATTCATTTAGAGCTCCATCTCCTACTCTTTTGCATAGTTTTTAAATTATGTATAATTCTCTTTTGCATTAATCTAAATAATCTAGGGGGGTAAAGGAGGGGAAAAATAGGAGGTACAAACCAAATATGCATTACAAATTACTTTGTGGATTGGTTCTGGGTTGGGGGCTCCTTCGATGCTTAGCCAGGCTATTTAAAACTCTGCCTTTGACCATACTTCCCACTCCTATGGAGATTGAAGGCTAGCCAGCAGTGGGAGCTTAAGTCTTCTGAGGCTTTCTCTGACATACATCCCAACCTGGCCATCCTGTGTGTCATTCTTCATTCTCTGGTCTACGCGGAAGCTATTCAAATCCCTCTTCTTATATTTATCACTTTACCACCCTCTGCCTTTCTAGACTTCTCAATCTATCCATGGATTGTCCCCAGTATTTCCCTTGCCCAGGCCCCATCCAATACCTGTGCCTTTAGATGTTTTGCAAAAGCTGCCTGGGAAGCCACCTCAGCCCTGGGAATGCTCCAAATTGGGTGAAACAAAGGGAAGTCTTTACGCTGATCATTGAGGAAACTGCCAGACATGTGGAAACCCCAAAGCACAGTTCTTTGAGAATAAGGTCAGGATGGGTCCCTCTAGCACCAGCAATGGGCGGGAGGAGTGTGGACAGGACCCACCTCGCTCTGCAGATCCGAGGTATGGGGGGTGGGAGGGAGGCACTTTAAAATGCCACAGCACTCTCTTCCTAAAAACCAGCAGTGTCCTCCTTCACCTAAACTATCTTCTGGTTGCAAGTTCTTGATTGGATTTCAGTGCTCTTCTAGTGTCCATTCTGAGTTTTTGCCAGCTCGTTAGTTGTTTTTGAAAAGGGATGGAGCCTGGTAGTTTCTATTTTACCATTTTTGATGATGTCCCTGCCCCATTAGCCTGTTCTTAGGATCTTTGATTTTCTGTATCCATTTTAGAAGTTGCATGAAGAATCTGGTTTCTTTTTAAAATTAAGATAAATTTATTTTGAGATAATTTTGAGATAATTTAATTTTTATTTTGAGATAATTGTAGATTTAAATGCAGAAATAATACAGAGATCCATGTCTTCTTTACCCAGTTTTCACTGATGGTTAACACCTTTCAAAAGTATAGTACAATATCCCAACTGGAATATTGACATTATTATAGTCAAGATACATAATTATCTGTTATGACAAGGGCCATGCGTGTAAGTTCCTTTATCGCCACAGTCAACTTCCCTCACATCTTCATCTTCTTCTCAACCTCTCCTAATACTAGACTGATCTCCATGTCTATGATTTTGTCATTTAGTATATAAATGAAATTATACAGTGTATTTCCATTCCTTGTCTTCTTCTTTTTATTTTTTAAAAATATTTTATTTATTTATTTGACACACACAGAGAGAGAGAGAGAGAGAGAGAGAGATAACAGGTGGGGTAGTAGCAGCAGGAGAGGGAGAAGCAGGCTTCCCACTGAGCAGGGAGACCGACATGGGGCTCAATCCCAGAATCCTGGGATCACGACCTGAGCTGAAGGCAGATGCTTAACCGGCTAAGCCACCCAGGTGCCCCTTCTTGTCTTATTCTAAGAATCTTCCACACAATGGCGAATAGAAGTAGTGGTAGAAAGTGATACTGTCACATTCCTGATTTTAAAGATAATCTGTATGACTGTTGTCATAGGTGCTCCTGTAGATATTATTTAGTTAAAGAAGATCTCTTCTATTCTTAGTTTGCTAAGAATTTTATTCTGAATGGAGGCTGCATTATATTGAATGCTTTTGCTCGACCTATTGAGGGGATCTTGATTTTCTTCTTTAATCTGTTAGTATAATGAAGTCATCTCATAGTTCGCTAACGTTGAATCAACTTTGAATTTGTGAAGTAATCACAACTTGGTAATAATGTATTATCCTTTTTTACATATTCCCTAGATTTAGTTTGTCAGTATCCTTTTTCATGTGAGATTGGCTCATACTTTTCTGTTTCAAACTGACTCTGCATGGTTTTGGTGTAAGAGATATGCTAGTCTCACCAAATATGTTAGATAGTATTTCTTCTTCTTTTCATCTCTAAAAAAGTGGAATAATCTGTTTCTTGACAGCTTGGTAGAATGCATTAGAAGGAGTATTTCAAGGAAGTGTTTTCCTTTGCAGGAAATTTTAAACTACTTTTTGGGTTTATTGAGAGGGTTCTAAGGTGATTCAGATTTTTTGAGGTCTTCATGAGTATGTTTGGTTACACATTTTTCTAGAATTTTTTGTTTCATGGAATCATTCAAATTTACTGCAATAAAGTTGATGTAATATTCTCCAATCTTTGTAGTATGTGCTGCATAACTAATTAAGTCCCCCTTTCATTCATTCCTCCTATTGTATATTTTGCATTCCTCTCTTTTTTTTTCTTGATTGTTTTTGAGAGAGATTTATTCCTTATTAGACTCATTACACAGCTAACTTTCGGTTCTACTGATGCTCCATATTTTCTATATTGTCTTCATCTTCCTTTTTTTTTTTTTTTAAAGATTTTGCTTATTTATTTGAGAGAGAGAGCAAGTGAGAGTGAGCACAAGCAGGGTGAAGGGCAGAGGGAGAAGCAGACTCCCCGCTGAGCAGGGAGCTGGATGTGGGACTTGATCCCGGGACTCTGGGATCATGACCTGAGCCGAAGGCAGACTCTTAACCAACTGAGCCTCCCAGGCACTCTATCTTTGGCTTTCATTTCATTATTTTATGTTGTTTTATGTTCATGCCTATTTCTGCCTTGGCCTCAGGTTTGTGTACTGTCACTAAAGCATGACTCATTGAAATTTAGGTTCTAGGTTACCAGCAGATGCTCCAGGCTCAAAGTTATTGCTACAAAACTCATTTAGGCACTACAAAAAGGTGTCTTATTTTCTTAACCACTTTTTAAGGTATGCTTCCCAAAAGAGTTCCCTCAGAAATTGCTTGGCTTTATAGTCCTCAAACACCCTCCATGGTTCCTCCTGTCTGGAAACAGTATCCAAATACCTCAGCATAATTTTCTGAGGGATATGACCTCAATCTGTCTTTCAGAACTTTAACTGCTGTCAGGTGATTTCCTTTTCCCAATGGAAACTACTTTTTAATTATTCTAGACCCAGATCCATATCATTTATTGGTGATAATTTCCTAATTTCCTTGTCCTTTGAACTTGTAAGCCACTTTGTGCTATATTACTAACAGGCTGTATTGAGATCTTTACATCACTGGTCAGTGTTTGACAAAGGAATGAATTTATGGCCACATCTTGGCTGGATTTTGATTTCATTGAGGGCAAGGACTGTTTCTGACAGAGAGTAGCCTTTCAGTGGGAAGAACGAGTAAAATTTTGAATTTCTTAACGTGAAATGCTTCACACGTGTTTTCTTCCTAGGTCTACCTTTGATGTTCTGCCTCAAGAAGTCGTTAACCAATAGAGTAATAAGACCCTATAGCCACTAGAATTTTTCTTTTCTATAGATTCAAGCACCTGTGATCCAGCTCTTCAATGGTAGTAACCAAATTACACCACACATTTTGGTTGTACCTTTGGTTTCCGGAGTCTAATTGCTTGTAATGAAACACTGGAGTCATAATTTGATGGTCTGTAGGTTTCTCAGCTGTTTCTCTCTATGAGAAAATATATAATGGGATATTTTACACGTGACTGTCTACATTTTATATGCAACACATCAGTGTTGTGTAAATTTTGTGAACAACTTCTATTATCTTTGAAACCACAGAAGCAACAAACAGTTATAATTATAGTCTGAAGAAGCTATAGTGTTTCAAATATGCCTACAGTAGTGGTATTACAATGAGAATGTTCCGTTCGCCTGCAGCTCTCACTGTGCTCAGTGACATCACAATTATACTAAATTTTAACAGAAACTTCTGTCCTTAAACAGAAACAGCTTGTTTGAAAATCTAAGAGGTTTTTTTTTCTTCTGAATTCTTTGATTCTTCCCTGAATAAAAGTGGGAGAAACAGCAAATATCGTGGCATAACTCCATTCTTTGTTACTTCCCGGCTGGTTTCTACTATCCTGGAGTAATAGGTATTCTACTTCGTTCCACATGGGGAATGAATGCACGTTATTTAAAACTTCTTTCTGTGCATCTGCTACTTGTCAACTCATGATCTTCTGATCCTTGAAGATTTGACAACCCTGTGATTTGCTGTAATGGAATTACTGAAAAGTTATCAACAAAGACGTTGCAATGTAAGAATGCAAAGTAAGTCCTAAGATGTTTAGAGGGAAATGAACTTCAAAAGCAGAGTGGTGGCCGCAAAGAAATACCTGAATCATACCATTTTTGGTGCGGTCCTGCGTGTCTCTAATTTTGTCAACTGGGAGAGAGGATGTTTAGGTTGCCTTCCCTCTTCCGCGGCTGTGACTTATTTTTTTCTGTAGCGTATTCATCAAACACCTCATATGGTATTGAATACACCTCAGACTGGGAAAGTCGAATCAGAGGAAACTCTACCCGGAAGTAGAAACTGCCGAGTCCTGCTTCTGCCTTTTCCTGCCATTTCTGTCACTAACTGTGGCAGAATCCTTCAACCAATCATTCGAGTTTTCTGGGCCTTTATTTCTTTATCTGTAAAATGTAAATGTGGGTGAGGTCAGCGATCCTCAAAGTGTGGTCCCTGGACAAGTCACATTAGCACGACCTGGGAACTTCTTAAAGAAGCAAATTCCCCTACTTTACCCCAGGCCCACTGATTCAGAAACTCTGGGGTTGGCGCCCAGCGGTCTGTGTTTTGAGAAGCCCTTTGATGCCCATTAAACTTTGAAAGCCACTGGGTTAGGTAAACTTTAAAAAACTTCCATCCCTAAACTTCCATGAATCTCTATAAATTTAAGGGTAATTTAGGCCTAAATTGGATGTTAAGTAGGCATATTCTTCTGCTTGTAATTAAATTTAAAATTTGGATTCCAAACACAGATTTAGAAGCATATGTAAGAAAAAAAAAAAGAATGCTAAAAGTGTTGCCCAAAAAAACGTAATTACTCTGAAAATGTTTTTGAATATAAGCATTTGTAGAATTTGCCTCCACTTGACACTGCAGAATGAACTTGGTATTTCTGTCATACATGTATCTTGATGAATATTTCCACTGACTGATCATCACTGTTTAGTGGCTGTGCTTTCAGAAAAATAATTTAAAATTATTCAGATTTATTATAATGCATTTCTTATATTTATGGAGAATAACCATTAATAATCTGTTCTACATAAGTGCACATATGGCTAAAATTTTTGTTATTGAATATTTGGGTCTTTGGTCTCCTATAGAGGGAAATGTCCTTGTGTTTAACCACTGCTGTGCTTTATTAGCATATGCTTTACCTAACAGTCTGTCTGGCTCCATTTTTTATTAGTGTTTATGAGTTTTGGGTAGTGATTTTGATTTTCTAGGATTGGTATAATTTTATTAACCAAAGCTTTATTCTTTCCAAGGTCACTGAAGAAAAGAGTCAGAGAATCTTTTCTTTTTAGTCTAAATGAGTTAATAAATACAAATATGCAACAGAGAAGGTAGAAAATCAGTATTTCAAATAAAAATACAATATTATAGTGAATTTAGAAAGTAAAATGAGAACTGGAGAAAGGGAGTGGGCAAACTATTTTTTATTTTATGTTAATGAATAGCATAGAATCTGAAGACCTGGTCACAATAAAGACTGTCTAGATCTCTGCTTTCTGTGTAGAAGGATCCAAAGTCAACCCAGTGACTGAAAGACATGAGTGGTGTCACATTTCGGGTAGATATTTTCATGACCTATTTTTAGATACCTGTGAAAAATTACCTATAACATTAATCAGCTTTATTATTTTTTCTTTGCCACTAGAAAGAGCCCAAAGAAGCAAACTAAAAGCATTAAAAAATAAGCTTCTATTACAAAAATCAAGTAAAGTTCACAGGTACTTTGAAAATGATTCATTTAACACATATTTGTTGAACACCTACTATATTCCTGGCACTATGCTTAACACTGAGGTTAGACCAATGAATAAGATATTTATGCACCTTGTCTATCAGAGATTAGGGTGTAGTTAGGGATGCCAACATTAGAAAAGTGATTATGCTAATTATAATTAAAAACACAGTCCAATAAATATTATGAAATAGGTATATAGACTGTAATGATCATATATAATACAGACATAGCCTAGTCTGGGGATCAGAAAAGACTTTCATATATGTTATAATGATGGTCACTCTGCTATTTGGGGACTATTTTGGGGACTCTGCTATTTGGTGGCATGAATAATGTAAAAAACCAGTTAGGAGGCCTAAGTATGTTTCCTGCTATTGCAGCATTTACACTGTGATATAGAGGTTGTGCAGAAAATACCAAAAATGAATATCAAAAACTCGCATAACTTTTGTCTGATTTTCTGTCATTACATAGAAAACCCTCTCAAAATTTAGTGGCTAAAGACACCAATATATTATATCAGGAGTCCTAGTTCTATGAGTTAGCTGGACTTTAGCTGGTGATTCTTAATTAGAGTTTCTCATGTGGTTACAGTCATACATGTACCAGAGTCATCTGAAAAATCAACCAGGATGCCCTTTTCTGCACCTATGCCTGGTACCTCACCTTCATGTAGCCAAACTTTTAGCAGTGTAACCTGAACTTCTTTCTTAATGGTTCAGGACTCCAAAAGGCAGGAAATCAAAACCTGCCAGTCTTGTAAAAGGACTTTTAACTTGGAACTGGCATTGCATTGTTTCCACTGTATTCATTTGGTCAAAACATTCATGGGTCAGTCCAGATTCAAATTGTTCAAAGAACAACTCCACATCTTGATGGAGGTTTTCACAAGCAATGGCAAGATGACTCCCATTGATCTTTGTCTTTTGTTGTCATGCCCTTGTAGAGTCCTTTCCCATATTGGATAAGGTCAATCTTGTGTAACCAATATGATACAGTAGAAATGATGGTCTGTGACTTCCAGGCTAGGTCATAAAAGTCTTGGCTCCAACCTTGATCTTTTGTATCACTTTCTTTGAGGAGAGCTAATCCCCATGTTGAGCAGCCTTCTGGAGAGGCCACATGGAGAGAAATTGAAATCTCTTATCAATAGTAAGTACCAACTTGTCGGCCATGGGAATGAGCCACTATGGAAGTGGATCATTCAGCCCCAATCAAATGTTCAGCCAACTGCAACTCAAGTCATTATTTTGGCCAGGACTTCCTGAGAGGCTTTCAGGCTTGAATCACCCATCTAAGAGGTTACTGAGTCCTGATCCACAAAACCCTTGTGATGTGATAAATATTTATCATTGCTTGAAACTACTAAGTTTGGGGGCAATTTGTTATGCAGCAATAGATAAATAACCCAGAAGTAATTTTTGGAGATAACCTGAGGACATTGTCTATGGTTTTTGCACCAGTGAATCTCATACCATGTAGTACCTGACTCATAGTTTAGTAGCACCATGAAAGAACAAAGGTCATGATAATACATTCACTGAATAGCCTTCCCATTGTTTAGCTTCTTGGAATGGAGAGAAGACAAACATACTGAGGTACAGGAAGTATGTACAGGGAAGTAGGGTTCTGTGTGTAGAAAAAAAGTGGTCTTCATGCAAAGACAGAGTGCTCAGGGGAAGGCGGGTGGTCACTTTTTGATAGGCATTACAGGATTGTTCACAATTCTGACAGTACTGTAGAAGTCAGAGACCAAAAGCTTCCTGAGGATGATAAAATCATATCAAAGATGTCCTGTTTGGGCCTGCAGCCTTTTCTTTTATCATAGAAAGTGATTAGACTGATCGGCAGAGAAACTGATCTGTTCTTCAAAGAAACTGCTGGATACTGCTTAGTGACCTGTGTTCTGCTAGGCTGGCTACTCATGGAATCTGGGTTGATTTGTTCTTATATCTTCTCAGTCCATTTATTCTTTCCTTATAGCAGAGATAAACCTAAGTTCTAAGTATTTTGAAGAAATACTGATTGAAAATCAGACGAGAGCAGCAGAAGTAAATATGCATCCGTATAACAAACTCTTAGAACTTCAGAAGTGGTTATGTAACTAAAATCATTATCCCTGTGTTTTATAGTTCATAACATTTTCCTTTATCTTTGAAGCTTTAAAAAAGATATCCAAGAGAATGAACCTCACCCATATTTTATTAATATGATTTTGGCATAATGCTTCTGTGTATCAGTATTTTTCCAATCTATAATTGAGGAATGAAAAATAGTAAGAAAAATTACAGAGTTGAAGTGATTTTCAGCTGGAACATTTTGGAAAAGTCCTCTGGGATCAAAAGCAGTATTATAAGTTAGATATCGATCTATCTTTCTTGTATGTATTATTTTTAAATGGGCTATGTTTAAAAGAAAAATAGAGGCAGGGCTTGAGTAAGAATCACAGGATAAGAGAGAGTATTCTAGGAGGGAGAAATAATATGTCCGGTGTTTGAAAAGGGAGACAGATGGAATGAGACATATACAAAGGTCAGCAAGTTGAAGTCTTTGACTGGAGCAATGAGTGTGTGCTGAATAGGCCCCTCTTGCCCATCTGCCTTCTTGACCACAACTTGTCATATCACAGTCTCTCCTTGCAGTCAGGCTCAGAGAAGGTTAAGTGTGAACTGAAATGAGCTCACTCCACCCAGTGTGAGCTGTAGCAAAACCTTCTGCATGCAGGAGGGTATATGTGGAAAAGACACTGATTTATCAGTGTGGATGGAACCAATCAGAGAAAAGAAGAGTTGGAGCCAGGATGAAGTCACACAAATGACACATGTATTATGCACAAAGTTTCTGTATTTTCAGGTCAAAAGACTGAACGTTCAGAAGAATGAAAACCTTAGTTGTTGTGCATTGTTCTTGTTGGGTGTATATTTGATTCAGTATCTTCCAACAGGGACAACTAAACAGCAGAGCTAAATACACATCCTTTTTTAATTGTAAAAGTAATGTGTTCTCTTTGAAGAAAATTTGGAGATGCAAAGAAGTACGCAGGAAAAAACTACTACTGTGAAAAACACATTATTTCTTTGGTATATTTTCTTTTTCTAGCCCACTTCCCCTTTTTTGTCTATGCATGGTGCTTGACACCCCTCCACACATAATTTTGTATTTTTCCCTTGTCATTTAATTTGATTTTATAAGTAATTTCCTTATCGATTAATATTTTGTAAATAGCTATGCCATCTTTCATCATGTGTGAAAATGTAGCCATTGTTTTCTTTTTTTTTTATATTTTCAATTTTTTTTTTAATTTTATTCTTTGCCCGAGGGGTACAGGTCTGTGAATCATCAGGCTTACATCTTTCACAGCATTCACCAAAGCACAAACCCTCCCCAATGTCCATAACCCATCCACCCTATCCCTACCCTCCCACCCCCCAGTAACCCTCAGTTTGTTTTGTGAGATTAGGAGTCTCTTATGGTTTGTCTCCTTCCCCATCCCATCTTGTTTCATTATTTTTCCCTCCCTACCCCCCACGACCCCCCACCCTGCCCCTCAAGTTCCTCATATCAGAGAGATCATATGATAATTGTCTTTCTCTGATTGACTTATTTCGCTCAGCATAATACCCTCCAGTTCCATCCATGTCGTTGCAAACGGCAAGATTTCGTTTCTTTTGATAGCTGCATAGTATTCCATTGTATATATATACCACATCTTCTTTATCCATTCATCTGTTGATGGACATCTAGGTTCTTTCCATAGTTTGGCTATTGTGGACATTGCTGCTATAAACATTCGGGTGCACGTGCCCCTGAGAATCACTACCTTTGTGTCTTTAGGATAAATACCCAGTAGTGTGATTGCTGGGTCATAGGGTAGCTCCATTTTCAACTTTTTGAGGAATCTCCACACTGTTTTCCAGAGTTATCCATTGTTTTCTTAACCATCCCTCTCTTTCTAGATACTTAGGTTGGTTTGATAGTCATTGTTATAAATGATGTTGTGATAAACTTCTTTGTGTACTAAGTTATTTCTGGATTTAGAAATTTCTTAAGGGATAGATTTCTGGAAATTTGATTACTTTATCAAAGGATAATAATAGCATATACTTTACTCTTTATGATTATATGAGCATTGGCTGGATATTTTGATGAAGTATATTTCCTCTTCATAATTAATGGATCCTAAGCAAGATCCAAAATCATATATAAGACATGTCTATTTAGACGTGGGCTTCTTGCCAGACCTCAGAACTTGGTGTCCCCACTGTGGTTGCTTTCCTGTGTCTTGAACGCCATCATGATGCTGCATGCTGGGCAAGCATTGGATTGCAGGCAAATAGATACATTTTTCCCTGAACGACTTCTCACGTAAGAGATGGGGTGGGGATGAGGGGAGGAGAATAACACAACTTTTAAAACAATATCCAAACGTTCTTTGCCAAACAATTTGAAAATTTGGTAAGATACAATAATACTTACAACGTAGAATCCCCTTTCTATTTTTTTCCCTATTTTAAAAATACAAATGTTTTGGAATATGCCCTTCCGATAAAGCTCCACTGACATTGTGCTTATACAGAATGTTTACATACAATACAGAAACTTTTATTAACAAAGACATGTTGTTGAAGTCATCTTGCTCACCTATTTCTCCTTTAGAGACACCTTTTGTTAGCAAAATGTAAGTTGATCGTTTTATTCAGTGTACTGTTTCAGATGTTTGCTTTTCACTAACCTTTTATTACCACGTAAATATTTTTATATGTTGTTACGAGTGCATCCCCTTATTAGTTTCAAATTCCGTAGTGTCATCATCTCACAAAAGGCTCAAGTACTGATTTTGCCTCAGATAATGTAGTTGTTAATGATCAACTTAATGTTAAAAGCCATTACTGCTCATTGACATAATTCTGAGAACATTATACTGTAGGAGTGCACCTTTTGTGTGGAAACAGAATGACAAAATTGAAATGTTAAAAGTTGAGTGTCTGAATAATAGCCTGTGAAATCGTGTAGACAAGACCATTGTTGCCTGTATTGTTCCAAGACTAGAGAGTGACAAGACGAGACAAAAAGGAGAAACACCCCAGGGCTCCCCTTGCAGGTTTGAAGGGAGAAGGAAAGTAGAGAGGATCCTTGTTTGTCTGTTTCCCTCTCTTCCTGGAGGGTCTTCCCCTGACGACAGAGCACCCTCCTCTGGCCACTCGCCAAAAGGGGAT
Organism: Ailurus styani; assembly: GCA_002007465.1. Lineage (NCBI taxonomy): Eukaryota > Metazoa > Chordata > Mammalia > Carnivora > Ailuridae > Ailurus > Ailurus styani. The sequence continues at coordinate 4,003,746 of LNAC01000068.1, forward strand.
CCCTGACTCATTGGTGATTGGCAGGATTGGAGCCAGGCAGGGAGTAGTTGTAAAAGCCCGGCGAGGATTTTTCAAAAGAAGCTTTGCCTGAGAGTGACCCAAACCAGTCCCCCATGACCTCCTCCATGCTGCTGACTGAAGGGTTTTGCTCATGAACATTAGAAAGTTGGATAGAAACTTTAGAAAGGCAGTAAGTGTACAGTTACCTTTCCAAACAACCTGTCAGCTCACTTTGGCACTTTTCAACTCAGTGTCCATTTTCCATGGTATCCTTGGTGTGTTTTTGATCCTGGGGATGGAGGCAAGTCAATAGAGTCTAGAGAGACTGAATATGGCGGTGTGTGGTGGTGTGGCAGAGGGATATGGGTGGACCCCCATGCTTATTTGATGGAGCCAGTGGGACCTAGAACAGAGGTGTAATTTCCTGCTGGATCATCTCACTTCACTCTTCCATGCTCAAAGACCTAATTTCTTACCTTGACTGACATTTACTAGGGTTGTTATTTGGTCACAACAGCAACCAGTTGAGCAAACATGGGTGCATTACAACTAGTTCATCATTGTTGCTAGAAAAAGGCAAAGTTTAAAATTTGCTTACATTGGGTGAATGTCAATTATCTTCATATAATATTAATGTTACTGTTAACTTCCTATGTTCTGAGCACCTTTCTAAATGCTTTTTATATATTAACAAGTGTACTTTGCTAACACAGGCAGTAGAAATGTGCACCGGCTTCAGACTCAGATAGGAAGAGAAAATAATTATGTTATAATAAGGAACAAACACTGATACTCTTTTTTTTTTAAGATTTATTTATTTATTTGACACAGAGAGAGAGAGATCACAAGTAGGCAGAGAGGCAGACAGAGGGAGAGGGAGAAGCAGGGTCCCTGCCGATGAGAGCCGATGCAGGGCTCCCTGCAGAGAGCCGATGCAGGGCTCAATCCCAGGACCCTGAGATCATGACCTGAGCCAGAGGCAGAGACTTAACCCACTGAGCCACCCAGGTGCCCCGAACACTGATATTCTTAATGTACTTCAGTGTTAAAGAAAACATTAAATTATGCTTTAAACAGCTGTTTAAAGAGGTAGAGAAATTAGTTATAAATGTTTAAAACATTTCTATAAAAATGAATTATTATTAAAGATTTTATTTATTTATTTAAGAGAGAGCGAGAGCTCCAGCACTGGGGGAGGGGTGGGGGGGGAGAGGGGGAAGCAGGCTCCCCACTGAGCAGGAAGCCCAATGCAGGGTTCCATCCCAGGACCCCGGGATCATGAGCTGAGCCGAAGGCAAATGCTTAACTGAGTGAGCCACCCAGATACCCCTAAAAATGAATTGTTAAAAATACTTTATTTACATTGAACTCTTTAAACCTTTTTTTAAGGATAGTTTTAGATTTACAAAGAAATTGCCACGATAACACAGAAAGTTCCCATATGTCTCATACCTGGTTTCCCTATTACTAACATCTTTTTGTTATAGTTAATGAAAGGATATTTACACAGTCGGCCCTTGAGCAATGCAAGGGTTAGAGATGCCAACGCCCTGCATAATAAAAAAATCCACATATAATTTTTGACTCCCCCAAAAGTTAACTACTAATAGCCTTATTGTTGACCAGAAGCCTTACTGATAACATAAACAGCCAATTCACACATATTTTGTATGTTATATGAAATGAATACTATATTCTTACAATAAAGTAAGCTAGAGAAATGAAAATGTTATTAAAAAAATCATAAGGAAAATATATTTACAATACTGTACTGTGTTTATTGAAAAAAGAAACCTGTGTATAAGTGGACCCAAACAGTTCAAATCTGTGTTACTCAAGAGTTAGCTGTATGTTACTGTTATTTAAGGTCCATAGTTTATTCAGGTTTCCTCTGTGTTTTCCAAAGTCCTTTTTCTCTGAATCCCATCCAGGATTTCACATTGTATTAGTTGTCGTGTCTTCTCAGGCTCGTCTTGACTGCTACAGTTTTTCAGATTTTTCCTCTTGGCTCTTCCACTTTGTCAGAGTTTCCTTATTTCTGATGACCTCGACAGTTTCAAAGGAGTATTAGTCAGGCATTTTGTAGAATGTCCCTGCATGGGGATTTGTTGGGTGATTTTCTCATGAATAGACCGAGGTTATGGGGGAATAATTTGAAATATTACTGCAATGGCTTCCAGTTTTCTGGCATAGGAGTTTGGGGAGATAGCTCATAACCTGTAATTAATAGAGGCAATATTATGTATGTAGGGTTAGGGAAGATTGAAGATTGGACTGATGTATGGATAAGTGTCAATGAGTTCACAGGTATATGAAAGACAATTTCAGAAGTTGTTGTGAAAAGGCTCATACCTTATTTTATTCAACAGACATTACCCACTTGTTTGAGTCACTACTCTGAGCACAGGGAATAAAAATCTGAACCAGTGACAGAAAGTTCATTTCTCAAATTGCCACGAAGCTTTCCATTTAAAGTTCTGTAAAGAAAAGAATGCACAACTTCCTTCCAAACCCACCACAGTGTCTGTATTTCTTTATTTTCTCCCAGGAGAGATGCAGATTTGCAATAAATATTTAGTAATGCCATTCTATAACACAAGCTCAGTTTTTCTGAATAAGAAATTCAATAGACTTTATAATTCTTGGTTACATGTACTCTTTTTTCTTATACCTTCCCAATCACTACTTACACAAGATTTCTGCATTAAAAACATTTATGCAAGATTACCTGCATTAGATTTTATCTTCTTTATCAAGACTTTTTGTTTTGAAATAATTTCAAGCTTATAGAAAAGTTACAAAAATGACTTCCATAACCATGGTACAATGATCAAAACCAGAACATTCACAATGGTATAGTGCCTTTTGCTAACCTTATAGTCCATATTTAAGGATCGTCCATTTCCCCATGATCCAATCCAGGATCCCACACTGTTATTTAATTGTGTCAGGTTTGTTTGTTTGTTTGTTTTCAGTCTGTGACAATTCCTCAGTCTATTCTTGTACTGTATGATGTTGACATTTTTTATAACATTTTGATGGGCTGTTATTTTGTAGCGTGTCTCTCAATTCTGAATTGACTGATGTTTTGCAGTGATGAAATTGAAATTATGCATTTTTGGTGAGAATACTGCAGAAGTGATATTGTATTCTCAGTCATCACACTGAGGGGTATCAATGTTATATGACTCATAACTGGTGATATTAACCTTGATCACTTGGTAAAGGTAGTATTTTTCTGGAGTTCTCCCCTGTAATCTTACTATTTTTTTTTCCTTTGTAAGCAATAATACTTTGAGACTATGCAAAGTCTCTTTTTCATTATTCTTTTTGAGTGTCCCTTTATCTCATCATTTGAAGGGTACAGATCAATGTCAAAAACCAGTCCTGTAATTAAGTCATTCCTTAAAAACAGACTGATATTCGAGGTTTTCTCCAACAGGCATTGGTTTGTTGTTATTTAATTTATAAAATTCACAATTTAGTAAGTTAGATCAAACTATGTGGGGAAAAAAATAAGTTGACAATGAGAACAAGAGGTTCCATAAACTGCACTTGGAATAAGTAGTAATAGAAAAGTCAGAGTACAACAGAGCCATTCTGCAGGTGGGCATGTCCTTATAGTTGGCTATCAATTCCACTGAGTTCATGTTCACCAACCTTTAACTCTTTCATTTCTCAGAAGTAGGTTTTTAGTCAGCTTCCTTCTCTAGAATATGCTATTTTGCCCCAAGAATTCTATTCTGATGCTACTGGGAAGAGTTACTTTAGAATCAGGCCCATTTATTACTAATGAATTAGGATGCATTAGCAGTAACTGCATGGGATTCTAATTAGAAAAGGACAAACTGCTTTGGGAAAAAGTAGGTCTAAGTCTTTCTTCTGTGATGTAATTACATTGTTTTCCAAGTTAATATTTTTATACTGGCCTTCTATTTGAATTCTCCATCTCCTTTGATTTAATACTCTGCATATTTGCCCCACCTATTGCTTTCTCCGCTACGTTTTCCCTGTTTATAACAGAGTTGACTTGGGTCAGTTTTTGTCATATGTCATCCCTTTCTCCCAAAGACTCCTAGTCTTTCAGCCCCAAGTGTTTTCTTTATTGCTTACAATTAACTTTATCTTTTGAAAGTATTTTCCTAGTTTTTACTAATTTATTTATATTCTGATGCTTACTCCAGGTTATTTATTAATGTAGTTATATCTTGTCTTTACGCTCAACTGATAGCCAAAGGACAATTCTGTTTATTCATGCATTTGCTTCATTCCGTGTCAAGGCAAAACTTGGGCTAAGCTAGGTGGGAAATGCAAAGACAAAGAGATCAGACTCCTGCTCTCCAAAAACTTATCCCATCAAAGGACATTTTCAAGATAGCATCTTTTCTGAATCCGGACCGGTTTTGGAACGAGACCTCAGATTATTGAGAAGCACGTCCTGTATTTTAGAATCCATAAAATATACCCCAAGAGGATTTAAAAAATTGCATGCTAGTGGAAAAGGAAATTATCAACTTTTATTTGTCATTATTCAATAGGGTAGAATCTAAAGGTACGTGTGAGTGAGGAAGCCCAGACAATGAGAGAGGGGAGGAGGCCACGAGGGGGAGAGTGCAGGGGGCGTGGGGCCGCAGTATTGGCTGGAAGAAAATCCAAGTTGTTCAGTAGCAGAAAGAATTTAAGAAGGTAATGAAGAGTTCTGTGGACAGGCACAAAGGAGCAGCAAATGAAATTCACTTGCTCCCTTTGACGAGGCGGAAAGAAATAGCCTCAGCTTATTTGTGTGCTTCTGAACCCTGGTTCACCTGCCACTCATTCAGAGGCTGTGGGAAATCCAGATGCAGTTGTTGTTCTCATAGAGCTCCATTAGGAACTGATCCAGCCCCTGCTAGCGTATCAGGAGGCCGCATTGGCAGCGAACAGATCCACTCCTAATGTAACTTGAGGGGAAAGCTTATTGCCTTTGCTCTGCCATTTGAATTTTTTGTTTGAAAGAGCATATAGATTATTTATAGTCCACCAAATAAACCTGAGGGTCTTTTAATAAACTCATAGATTATGTTGCTCAAAGGAGTTTATTGAAATAATATCTGAATTCGCCCGTGACAATGACATTCCGTAAGAGTTTATGACTCCATCCCGTGTGGAATAGGATTTCCCACCTTACCCCAGGGTATCTGCGTATCATTTCAACAAAAGGAAGATGAAAGAGTGACTTTAGGTCACCATACCAGCTTCTCTCATATATATTTTTTTCCCCCTCAAAAACAAAAACCCAGAGTCAGACAGGTAGAGGTTAACTGATAAAACAGGAAAGATCCCAACCAACTGCCTTCAGAAGAAGGTAAGTTTAAACTCTTTGATGAACATTTCTGAGAGAAAATGTGAGTTTTTCTGGTCAGCATACTAGGGCTTTAGGGAGTTTGGTTTGGATCTGATTCAAGAAAGAGGAACAAGAATGTAAAAATCCGTGTCAGTATAGCCAGAAGCTTTGATTCCAGCTACGTTTATTTATTCTCAGATGCATCTGAAGAGCTCACCATTGTCTGAATGTGTGGGGTTATCATTCACACCACTCACATCACCAGCGGACTTTACCCCCACACCCCCTTCGGGGACTGTTTCGCCATCTCTTTCTGAATTATGGCTGTTTTTCTTTCCTTAAAATTAAACCACTCCATTATATTGTATTGCTTGAAGTCCAAAATTTTAAACAGTCCCTAATTTTTTTTTTTTGCCCATTTTACCTTCGTATTTTCCCCTCTCAGTACTTTGACCCCAAATTCTCCTCTTCTCTGTCAGAGGGCCCTCTTTGCTCCAACTGTCTCTTCAAATCTCACGTCTCACTTGAAATTTCATTTAAAATTTCTAGCCTCTCCCTGTATCCCTTACTCATTTCTCCCTCGGCTGCCATTTATTTAACTTTATAGTGACATTTCTAACTCCATAAAGCCTTCTGAGGTAACAATTTTTATGAAACACACATGATTCTATTGTATTTTTTTTCCAAAAGAGAACATAGCCAGAAAAGAACAATGGAGAATTGTTTTCTTCCAAATAGGACAAATTAAATAACAAAATCAGAGAAAACTTAGAGTGAGAAGGAATTTTAAAAAATCATCTTGTCAGAGCCCCTCATTTTATAATGAGGGGACTAAGTTCCAGTAAGTTGGAGTCATTTTCCCGAAGTGACATCTCTCATGCAGCCAAGGATGGAGTTGGGTTATCTTTTCTCCTATTCCAGTTTTCTTTCCATTCCACCAGATTGTCCTTCTTAGATGTTTGCTCTGAGCCAGAAGTGATGCAATCGTAACAGTTCACTTGGAGGGTTGATTTCCAGAATGGTGTCATCCATTCAATAAATATTACTAAGGACCCACTGTGAGCAATATTTAGGCACCAGGAGTACACAATGAATAGTTCCAAGTCCCTCCCCCATACTTACATTTAAGTAAAGGAGATCAGTGATAAATAAACATGAGACTATGTAATGGCAAGTAGAGATATGAGCTGTGAAGACAAGTAAAGCAATATAACAGGATAGAAAATGAACAAAGGAACGTATGTAGGTTTGAGGGAGAGTGGTTAGGGTGGACTTCTCTGAGGAGGTAACCCGTATGCAGAAGTCTGAAGGAAGTAAAGACATGATCCATGAGATCATAGAAGAAAGAACTTTCTGGGCGAAGTGAAGAGGAAGTGCCAAGGCTCTGGAGTCCAAATGGGCAGTGAGACCTTTGTTATATATACAAAATGAGTTCCCTTTTGAGGATGTGGGTAGCTTTCAGATGAAGCTGCGGGGCTTTTAGTATGGATCGACTGACTAAAATGAAGAACACTGGAATTCTAACAGCATTGTTTAGGACTGAACTGTACCTGGTGCACCAGTTGTCCCTCTCACTTGTTCTTTAACACTCTTTAATTGAGGGAAATTAGAAAACGGTGTGTATCTTTCCTGCTACCAAGACATGTAACTGAACAGAATCGTCCTCATTTGTAGGTTTAGCTTTTAGTTAAGTGGCTCCGTCAAAGAAACAGATTATTTAACTGGCAGAAGCAATGGCTTCTTTGGATTTGAGTACTGGCTTTCCACACTGCACCCCAAAGGGAATGCCAGAGCAGGCTCGTGAGGCCAGCAAACCGTCTCAGAGAAAGAATCAGCACAGGGGCAGTGAGAGGAGCTCTGGGCATGAGTGGATCCTGTTCTTGTTAAGCCGGGCCCTGAGATCCCCGATCTCTTAATAAGGAAAAGGCTCACCCATTTTGACCTTTACGGCCTGTTGCAAAGTCATTGCTGAGCTATTATTTGAGTAGCTTGAGGTAGAATAATGTTCAACTCAGCTTCCTGGAGCTGCATTTGAAATGCAATTAATTGACTGCTGTTAGTTGTCAATTAACATTTATTATCAATTAGTTCATCAAATTGATTAGTTGGCAGGACCTTAAAGTCTAAATGCACTCCTTTCCATTACAAATATGTCTATAAGGGTAAAAGCTACTCACTAATTGATGTCAAACTGGAATTGCTTATGTCGGACTTGACTCTTGTCCATATTGCATTTTAAAATCTATATCAAGTGAACGTGGATAATACGTGTAAGGTTGATACTTTCAAAATGTGCATGCTGTACTTGTTTTTTGGGGGTGACCAGAAAACACAGCAGGTGGACACTTTATACTGATGTCAAAAGTAAGATTTAATAGGACTTGCTATTTCATATTCACATGTCTAGAATGATCATTCTTTGGAACAAGCATTGTGTTTCTCAGTGTTGCTGAGATTTTTGTACACATTTAAACACTGTCCATATAAGTTTTTACATATTGTGAGTCAACTAATAGGATATGAGCTTTCAATAACTGTCTAGAGGAAGGTAAAATACAAGTATGTATAATTTGCAACAACTTCTATTTGAAAGACAGGCATATATATATATTCTTTTTATCACTCCCTCTCAAAAAAAGCTTTCTAGAATGTACCAGCATTCTATAGAATTCTTCATTCTATCCATTATCTAAATACTAATTACTAGATTTTGAATTCCCCCTTCCATCCCTTCCCTTAGTAAAACAAACCAAAACAAACCAAACACCCCCCCAGATATGCCATCACTTACAAAGACCCATTTTTTACCTTTTTATGAGAAAACATACAAACGTTCAGCCTTCAGCATGTATTTTGTCTTATCTTTTGCACACATTGGGATGAAGTATGGAACAAAATTGTAACTCCCTCCCTATTTAACAAAAAACACAAGATACCTACAAGGGAGTATGCATTTTTTATTGCCTTTGTGCAAAAAGATAATTCCTGCCTCCTCCCATCCCAAATTGTGACCTAAATATGGCTGAAAGACACAACATGTGACCTGCTTAGCACTGCCTGCCATGGCCTCGAGCCACAGCAGGAACTCTATTAGAGGGAACGGCACAGATGCTACCAGATGGCCAACATATTGTCCAGAGATGACCCATGTATAATTGCAGAAAGTTCAATACATTCAGGTTTTTGAATTTAATTGCATTGACCACCTTACCTACTGCTGCTGCTGCTTTAATTTAAGGTGGAAACATCGTTTAAGTGGGAGGAAGGGAACTCCTTACCGTGTTGTGTTTCTGCCCTTTGCCAAGCACCAAATGGCCTAAAGATGTGATTCCAGGTGTTCCCTGCTACCTGAACTATGAGCAATTTATGACGTATTTGCTTGCCCTCTGTTATTTGGATGGAGAGCTTTCCTTTTCAACCAACTCAGCAACAGATAACATTGCCCAAATGTACATGTGTGTATTTTCATATATTTTCAAGATTGTTTCTGGTGGGGGGAGATGATGGTGGGTTGAGTGTGCCTGCATTGCTCTTAAGCCTTCTCTGCATTCCTTATGCAAAAAGTTGGTTCAACTTCAATCACTTTGCCACCCTCCCCCACCCCCTCCAAATTGCTCCAGCTCTAACAACGTGAGCTACCAGTGGGTGATCTAGTCCCTGTGAATTTATATTTCTAGTAATACAATATTTTGGGGGGCTGGACATTAAATATATTTTGATGTATACAGAAATATATAGTCACTTAAAAATAAAAACCTGGACTCTAGCTCCTATGGACTTTGAACCATTTCTCTCTGAAGAAAAATGGCAATTGTATGTTATATAAATATAGAGAACTATTGTTTCAGTTTCCTCTCGCAGGCTGTTATTTTTTAAAACGTTTCTGCTAAGCAAATGTAATCACGATGGCATGCGTTATTAATTCAAAATAGCTTCTCAAATGGCTGAAGTTCTGGGAAGGCAGCATGTCTGTTGCGATGTCATTTGTCATAATTCTTTGCTCTTATATAGTGCCTTTTCTCCAAGCCACTCACATACTACATTTGCTTTGTGTTTATATTCAAGACAAAAGATAAATCCTTATTTTGTTAGAACTTTCCAATCTACTGCATCTTTTCATATTTACACTGTAGACCATCTACACATAGATCTGATTGGTTTCCCTGATATGTCCTGGAAAGAGAATTCATGAAATAGTCAAGGAAAATTATATTCTTTTGCCATAATCTGATTTGAGAATGAATTTTATGGTGGAAGCCATTTTATAATACATTCGATGATGTTTTTCTGACACTTGTCATCATTAATTATGCTTTACAAAGCCCAATTTCTTGTGTAAAATCGGAATCCAAATCATTTGTACCAAAAGAAGTACATTTGAAGCGCTTCAAATAACCTTTAATTTTATGAGAATATATCCTCATGAAAACAATTAAATGTAGAATGTTCTGTTAAGCAAAAAACAATAATTTTAGAATTAAAAGGATTTCCTAAGTTGTTGTTTTATGATTTGGACTTGCTGATAAGCCTTTCAGGATGTCACAAACCTGATTGGGTAGTGTCCCTTTAAAAGCAGAATGGCAGCTGCTGTCAAAATGGAATGCACCCCCAAAACTTGCTGTTTATTCATATCCCAGTTAAAGCCGAAACAAACAACTGAAACTAATCACGCTTGAAGTTCGGTATCGCCTTTGTGAGCTTTATGAGCCTATTTTTCTGAAATTAGAAATTGCCTGAGTGAAATGTTTCTAGCTAAACTGCTTTCTACTGAAGTCATGATTTTTACAGTCAGATAAATGCCCCTTAAGCTCCATTTATGTAAGCGTCAGTGACATCCAGTGGCTAACAGGCTGATCACAAGTGCATCTCCCCACACTCTGAGGGGCCCATGGTGGGAAGGTGGCCCTCACTGGAAGCCCCTCTGCATTTTCAGAGTGCTGTTTCTACTCAAGAAAGTTGGTTTTTATCGAATGTGGTCCTCTGATTAGGATGACGAAATATTCCACCGAACTTTGAAGTAGCAACGATAGAAATGAGACTTGAAAATTGGAAATCAAAATGCACATAGGGGCTACACAGGAGAGTGCCATTGCTTGGGAAACATAATTAGCATCCACACTAAACCCGAAGCTCGAAACTCTGCAGGTGTTATTTAGAAATGGTTATTGGGGAGTCTCTGCAGCTTTCAGTTCTACAAAGAGGACTTGTAAATCATGGCGAGGCTGGTTCATTATGCAGCATTGGATTATATTACCATTAATGTTTCAAACACATGTGCTTCCCAAAGTAGTCCACCTTAATTTGAAAAAAGGTATTACTTGCAATAATGTCAGCTACATAAATTTATTTGCAGGCAGTCAATTCATATTGATCATACCTCGACCTTACGATGACCTTGAGGAAAGGTAGTCTGTGACGGGTATAGATATTGGGATCAATACCAGAGTGCAATCGACTACACCTAGTTACTGATAAATGAAGTAAAAAGGTACACTATTGTCAGAAACAAAGATAATAACAGCTCATTTAGTTAACTACTTATAAAGGTTTACTATTGATACACATAGTTTTAATGGCATCCTCGGGCATTCTCAAATGGCAGAAAACAATGGGGTGTAGAGTCGCCGAGCACATTAAGTGGAAAGAATCATTATTTTCCAACTCCAAATAATAAATTCCATGATATTTGTGTCAACATCGCCGAGAACTGGGGCACTTTCTAAGCCGCACAGAGATAGCCCCTGATTCCAACTGCATGGGGCTGTTTTGCTTGTTTTCTTCTCAACGTGCCAGGTCTCGTGAAACGAAGCACCCTATTACGTGGGAACAAAGCCTCCAGGACCACACATTGTACGTTAGTACTACCCTCACTTGCACATTTGCAGTGGAATTAGCTCGCCTATCCACAGGTATAACCAACTGTAATCATGAGGAAGAGAGCATTTGGTCTCAGCACATCTGCTCCACGTTGATGCATTCCCCTCTGCTAGGGAAAGTTAAAAGAAAGGATGTTAACAAAAATTTCCCCCCATTGTTCCTTTCTCTTTGCTGGGAATTCCACAGAGTGAGCACTTGGCAAGTTATGCAGAACCTAAGTAAATAGAGTCCATTGGCAAAATGGTAACAGGTTGTGCAGCTTAATTGGAGGAGAGAAGTTCAGGAGCCAGCCCCGTGTCTGTTGCACCCAGTTGGTAAATTGTGCCTGTGGTGAGAACAGAGTGATTTTGCAGTAAGCTCATTTTGGGTAACTAGTCAGCCTGCTACCGTGAGCCAAGAAATATGAGGATTTGGTTTCAGTGTGGGGTTTTTTTTCCCTTTTTTTTTTTCAGTGTAAAATATATTTCTATATCTTGAGCTTTGTTTATCGTTTTGCCAGTATAATTTTAAGAAATCAATGCCAGCAGTCTGATATTGTCTTCCTAAAGGAGGGAAATGCTAAGAGACATTTGTGGCTATTAAAACCTGCAAACAGAAGGAAAAGGCTCTGTTAGCATAGACTCCACTTGAATGTTTTCCCTGAATGCTTAAGTTTCTAAGTAGATCCCGGCAGTTAATCTCCCGGTCACATTTCTCAAGCCACACGCTTTTTTCAACAGGTCTTCCTGTTTTTCGTGCCATCGTATCATTTGCTATCTTCTTTTGCCTCTCAGACTCTCATGAAGCTATTTATTAATAAACCTGTGTTTTCAATACAGTGCTCCATCAATAAACCTCCTTGTGGTTCCGTTAGTCAGCATTCTGGGAAATCCTATGCTATATTGAAGAACTGTAAATCTCCATTATTGCTTCCCATAGCACAAATAAAGAATACCCTCTTACCTCCATGACATCCTCCTGCTAATTTTTAAGGGCGAATGCATATGCTCACATAGTCACTTTGAGGTGCTGAACTTGGTGTTTATCAGGAAGGGGGGCATCTTTGCCACTGAAGACTCCCTGAAACACCTATAATCAAAAGACATGCTAATTTAAGGTATTAAGAACCAAATTACTTCAGTTCTCTTTAGTCTTCCCTTTTCCTGAAACCTTTAACTAATCTGGTGGGACAGGCGAATTCTGGACTTCAGAGCCTTCTGCTTAGCAGCTGTGTTATTTGATTTGCAGTGTGTTATTAACTGACATGAAGAAAATATCAGTAATTAGAAAGATAAGAATAGACTTTTATATACCTTTTTGGTATCAGACAGAAAGAGTAGGACAATCTTTGTTTATACCAGCTAAAAAACTTCTGCTCTTTACTACCTAAGACAAGGGTGATAATTACATTTCTGCACGACTGTAAGAGAGTTTGGCTAGTGAAAGGTGTGGCTTCTTTCCATTTTTATGGTTTCCCCAAGAGAAAGCACAGTGGAAGTTAGGAGAAGGGAGAGCTTACCCAGTGACGGATGGGAGCCTGAGGAGCTCTCCGAAATTGGCTTTGCCAATGAGACCGGATTTCCTCTAAGGGTCCCTTTGAAAGTTACAAGTGCTGTATATTGGAATAGAGGAAACTAATTTTCAATATCGCTAAAGATGCTTTTCGTAAACAGATCTAGGAATCCTAAGAAACATTCCATGGCAATATCCCAGAAGTCCCTGGTTACTCCGGGACTCGTCTCTACAGTTGGCATCTTCAGCTTACTTCATAACGGGTTCCCTTCTATTGGGGATACCATAAGCACCTCTACTATGAGTATCGGGTTGTCTTGCCTTGCCTGTATCTGCTGCTCTGGCTCTGGGCTCTGACGGTGGACTAAGTCATTAGGGGCACAGGCTCTGTCTTCCTCCAAATCAGTCTGGCTGCTGACTTTTCTACTTTGTATTCTAATTCCATTTTTCATTGGCCCCATCCACCGAGAGCAGGGAGCCTTTGGTGGTTGCCGGGGCTCTGTGAGTTTCCTAGCACCCAACTGCCCTCTGCGGATTCCACCCGGGGTTAAGCCACTCTAGTTCTTCTCTGGCCTGCTAATTGGCAGATCTTGCACTGTCCCTGACCAGCCTTTTGTCTTCGAGATTCCGTGTCAGTTCTGTGCTCCTGTGCCTCTTCTCGGGATCTCCGCTGGTCCCTGGGATTCTAGGGCCTACTATAGAGACATTCCACAAGGGCTGCCTCTTGGCAGTCTCCCATCCTCTGGATGGTTTCTCAGTTCCCACCTCTTCATTAAAATCTCAATATTTCATTCAGTCAAAGTGATTGTATATGTTGGATTCCCTAATGTTAAATTCCTGGTGGGTAAGTGGATTACTCTATTGGATCAAGGTGACATTTACATTTTAAATAGGGATGATGAGAGGCCTCAAAGACTTTCTTAACACTGAGGGAGTGGAGGGAAGAGATAATTTTAAGACACTGGTGTTTTTTAGCAGCAGCCCTTGAATGACACCCTAGTCCAGATCTGTGTAAGGTGAGCCATCTGTAGCACGATGTCCCAATAGGTCTACAATTGTCCCCATAATCCCATTCATAACAGCAGCAGCAACAGGAGAAAGTGGAGTGGATTTTAACTGAAGGCCACAGATAGGCATTCCAGACGCGTGCCATTCGATTTAGACCCTAAACCTCCCCAGATCCCCACTAATACCTACGTTCGACAATCTCAGCTAGCTCGAAGTATGTCCTGAATTGTACCTTCTGGTAATTCAGTATCGTTATAAGTAAATGGAATTCCTTGGCTGGGGGCCCTTCACTCTGACAGGGACAAATCATCTTTGGTGAGAGACAGAAGATACTGAGGAGAGAAAAACCCTCAGTTATGTTGCTCATCCTAGTCATGCCAAGGAAATGGGAACACCCAGCAGACATGGTCATTTTTCTAGGACTCAAGGCTTTAGTCTTTTGGTAACCCTGAATTCTGGAGCTGGGATCACAAATATTTTAAGACATGAAGAATTTTTTTTTTAAGGTAGATTTTCCATTTATCATTAAGTGAAGTTGTCCTCCAGAGAAAAATGCCTTAGGTAGATTTTCTGCTAGGTTTTACCTGCTTAAGGAAAAAAAAACCAAACAAACCCAAAACCTTAGATGCATTTAAAAAGGTTGCAAAATTGCAAAAGCAATAAAATTTTACCATATTAATTAATTTTGAATTACAGCCAAACTCTTATATAAGTGCGTATGATATTCATGGTAAGGCCAAATTAATTCTTTATGATCAGTGCTATTGCAATCAATACTAAATGAATTCATAATGATAAGATACTTAAAATAAAGAGTTACCACAAAAACAATAAAAAGACCATCATCATCCAAGCTATAGCACACTAATAAAGTATTAGCTCAATAAGCTGGTGCTATCCATGACAATCAATGGCAGATACTTAATTTATTTCTGCTTGCCCCTGTCTTGCTTTTCCTGTAAGGGCTGTGTAAAAGCGTGGTCCTTTGATTCTACTGTAAATTGTACAGCACAGAAGAAATCCAGTATCCTTCTTATTAAATAATTTTGCTGTAGCGTTTCCTTTACATGTCACTTTTCTGGCAAAGAACTCAAGGCACATTATACACCAATTTACATTCCAGATGAATTCTTTTTGCCTCTTTCTTCTCCCTATGAGAGTCATCTAATCTTGTTTTCTTAATCTATTCTTTCTTTTCTTAATCTTTTCTCTCCCTCTGTCTCTCTTCCTTCATTGATGGAGATATTTGCAGGGTGTGTGGGGCAGAAACTTGAATGTGGCCATACCAGTCTCTACATTTTTACTTTTTCATTTTGGCATCGTGAAAAGACCTCGTGAGCCTGGAAAGCAGTAGCTATCTCATATCTGTCCTTTACCATTCGTCAAAGAATCCATCAATCATGAAATTCAGAAACAATAAAGATCTGTATTTTCTTCCTTCTTCTCTCTGTCCTTTTCTCTCTCCCTCCATCTCTGCCTTCCCTCCTTCTATTATAGGAAGTATTTTGAGTATCTTCCATATGTCAGGTATATGCTAGGTCCTGGAAACAGAAGCAGAAAAACAAAAACAAAAATGAAAATCAAACGAACCATAATCTTTATTTTCCAGCTTAGACAGAGTCATGGAAAGAGTACTGGGTTGTTGTCAGAATAGGGCCAAATCTTATTTGCTGTTTGATCTTAGGTACTGTGATAGAGACAAATTCCATATCAAATTCCTCTTTCTTGGGAACATGGAAAGCTATAGTTCCCAGCAGCCTTGTCTGTAAATAGGATTGTGTGAATAGCTCTGGCCAATGAATTGTATAGAGAGATTATGTGTGTCACTCCTGTCTTAAGGCAAAGAAATACTCCTATGTAACTCTCCACTTCTTTCTTTCCTAATTTACAGGGTAGCTAAAGGTTGAGATGGCAGAGCTACACAATGAAAACAATCCATACCGCTGAGCCCCTGTGAAGAGAATAGCTGCCCTGAAGAGGTAGCCAGCCTGTGTGACTTCTATGTACATAGTTTGTTTCTTTTGGAATTGCTTGTTACTGTAGCATAAGCCTGACCTATTCTAACTAAAGCAGGCATGGCATCTGTTTCTTTACCATAAAACAGGGACAATGTATTTTTTACCTACATATAAAGTTACTGAGGAAATGAAATAAGATAGTTAACATACAACACACAAACTATTTAAGTCAGAATTATGCAATGGCTGACTTGGTGTACTTTGGATCCCAGAATTGAAAGTCTAACAATTTCATAAGATTCAGTTGGCCCTGGTATCTATCAAAATATCAGGAGGTGTTTTTAACAAAAGATTTTTTTCAAAAAACAAAGTGATTTGTGGAAGATAATTAAAATTCAGTTTCTGTAAAGGGAGTTGTATGTAAATCACTGCCTCCACGGGCTCTGATACCTGCTTTCCATTACTCTCTCTGAAGGCTGAATGATACCATTACATACTTCTCTGGTCGGGGGCTTCATGAATGAGTGCTATATTCTCTGTCCCACAGTTTGCACCAAGATATCTGATTAATACCTAAAAATTTTTTTCTAACCCACTGAGCCACCCAAGCGCCCCCCAATTTTTTGTTTTTAAAGTTTTCTTGATGGAAGTATTTATGTATGTATGTATGTATGTATGTATTTTTGTATTTAAAACTTAAATCTGAGCCACTGCCCCACCTCCTACCCTACAACACCAGATACCTTTGAAAATGGCATCTTGAATTGTTACTGTTTTTTTTTTTAAAAGATTTTATTTACTTATTTGACAGAGAGAGAGAGATCACAAGTAGGCAGGAGGTAGGCAGAGAGAGGAGGAAGCAGGCTCCCCGCTGAGCACAGAGCCCGATGTGGGCCTGGATCCCAGGACCCTGAGATCATGACCTGAGCTGAAGGCAGAGGCTTTAACCCACTGAGCCACCCAGGCGCCCTTGAATTGTTACTGTTGAAACCACCATAGTTTAGTTATGAGTCCTATACTAATGCAAATTTAAATCAGTATTAGTATTTTAGATCAGTATTATTGTGGAATTAACCTAGGATGTGCGAATTCATTCAGTCATATAGTGACTACAGAGTACAATAAATGGCAGAAAGTCACTGAACGTGAAGTGGGTAGAGATTTTGGAAGGGGTAGTTAGAAAACACCTCTTCTGAGTATGTGATGCTATTTGGCCTGAACACAAATGGTAAGAGCAGAAATATTTCTTCTATGAATTAGTGTAGGCTAGGATTTTTTTTAAGGGCTTATGAAAGTATTTCAAACCTGGAAAACATGTTATTGTCAATAATTTATGAAAAAAATACTGCAGAGGGGCCCCTGACTGGTTCAGTCAGTAGAACATGTGACTCTTGATCTCTGGGTCATGAGTTTGAGTCCCATGTTGGGAGTAGAGTTTACTTAAAGAAAAAAAAAAAAAGAAAAGAATAGAATACTGCAGAATGTAAATCAACCATGTTTATTTGAATGTATACAAAATCTCTATTGTTACTAATCAACTGAAACTCAACTGTTCTTATTTTATAGAAAGTCTATTTAATATGAGTGTATTTTAATATATTTGATCTGATGTGCTTAGAACCCACGAAAATCTACTTGGGTGAGAAAGAGCTATCTATATGAGGATCCTAGGGCAGAATATTACAGACAGAATGCCTTGAAACAGAAATGCACTTGGTGTGATTGAGGAAGAGAAAGAAGGATGTGGCTAGAGAATAGGGAGTGGAGGAGAACGGTAGGACATGAAGTTGGAATCAGACAGAGTCTAGATTTTGAAACATTCTATGGAGGGTGAGGAAAATGGAGACTGATACTTCTTAACACACTCCTTTTCCCTGATTCAGGTGTGTCCGTGTGAACACGTGTTTGTGTGCGTGTGTGTGTGTGAGAGAGAGAGAGAGCACTTTTCTTTTCATCACACACATTTGCCTATAAGAAGTTGGTTAAGCCAGGGATAAAGGCTATCACCTGTTTTCCTGTATACTCTGGCTGTTTCTTTGCATACACGATTGCCCTGACGCTTCCACTGATATTCTTAAATCCAAATACTGTACAGTATCTCCATGTGTTTGCCATTCATGGGCCAAACAAGAACATTCTAGAGACTAACTAGCTTCATGATGGTAGGTTCTTGACTTTCAGACTGACATCCAATTATATGTGGGCTGTTGCATTTCATTTCACTCCAACATGGCTGGTTCCCTGACCTAAGGGAGAATTTCAGTCTTGGGGAGCTCATAAGAATTTGGACAGCCATTGAATGCTAGAGCCAGCCACCTCTTCTTGCCTTGTCATGGGACCAATGTTTTGTTCCAGAGTTTTGGCTCAGCGCGGCTGCTCTAAATGCTGTATTATTCACGCTTTTATGAGACTGTCCAGTTACCACTGAATAAGAAAAATATCTCAAAATAATTGCTTTATCAGGTATGTCTCAAAACTTTCTTTTTTGCCTTTTGAGGAAGGAGGCAGGGGCAGTTTAGTGCCTCGCCTGCCAAGCCACAGAACATCTTTGCTGCTTTCTTTTTCCCTTCAATTGTCATTGAAAATAACTAGTCATAATGCCTTTGTAAGCCTGGCCTCAGCTATGCGTAAATCGTGCTCCCAGACAGGGCCCCTTGGTTTAGAGGTCCCATTGTGGCAGTGATTTAGGTAGAGGCGGGATCATGAATAAAGAACACTCACCCTCTTCTTCAGAGGCAGGGGTGAGAGAGCCCTTCCCAAACATCTCTTTTCAGCACCAGTATTTGGCTAAGAGCTTTAATTTCATTAGACAAATGGGGGCTGGGTTTTTCCATGCATCTCAGCCTCCTTTTAATGTGTAAATTACATAGGATTTGCCACTCATTACAATGGTGATATGATTATTGGCCTCAAACAGACCACACTGCACAGGCCCCCAGTGATAGACCAGCTAAGAAGTGGCATGTGTGGGAAAAATTGGATAGCACATGTTTTCTGATCGCAAGTCGTCAAGAGAATTGAATTCAAACCAATGAGGCTCCCACTTGGTTTACTCAGAGTGCTTCATGCAAAACTGATTTCTGGGTGGATGTGACATCATGGTAGGTAGTGAAGTAGTTGTGGGGTGAGAGCTGCCCAGGTGCCAGAAGCAGCAGCCCAGGAGAAAGATTTTTGGATTGGGAGGTAGCAGCCATAGTTTGGCTGTTTGACTGAAGACAAGTCATCCAAACCCTGTGAACCTCAGTTTCCTCATTCACAGAATGGGGATAATAATGTTTGCCTAATACCTGCAGAATATTAGGAACAGTATTTTCTGACGCTCCGCTGTGTGTGACTATGCTAGGGAGTAACGCTCAAATTGTCTCATTCATTCTTTAAAATGACCCTTAAAGATAGTTCTAGCTAAGCACACCAAGGAAAGTTAAAAAAGCCAGCACAGCATTTCCCCCCAAATGCTTCATGGACATAACATTTTGTGGAAAAATTTACAGCTTAGAAAATGCTTTATAGTATGTTCTACTCATTCTCAACCTGGTTTTAGAAAACCACAATGTCCATTAGCATACTAAAGGCTCTGAAAAGCTTCTTATTAAAACACTTTTTTTGGTTTGGTTTTTTTTAACTGTAATTTCCTATGAGACCATCTTTTTTCCTTTCCCACCTCAAGAAATATATACACCCAACTCTTCAGGACCTAAGCCTTCCATAGAGGCAATGGTGCAAGGCTGGTTATTGATTTGGGAATGGAGAGCAGTAGAAAATCCACAAGTCTCTGGAAGGAGATAGTCTTTGCTGGGAAGGGGCCAGTAGGAAAAAGACACTTTTCTAAAGCAAATATCCTGTGAGTTTATAATTATGATGGTTGGCTCATCTGGTAGAACTAGGCCACCATTGGGGCACAGCGTGAAAGGAATTTAGTGTCTCCCACAAAAGAAAATTTATTCTCCAGGGATGGAGAATATATATATTATTTGTATTTTTCTCATTCGTGCATTCATTCATTCATTCATTCACTCCCTCTATTTTTTTTTAACCCAAATATAAGCCCCACCTGTGGTCTATGTTGTATCAGAAATTTAGACCTTTAGCCATGCAAGAGTCTTGTCTTGGTAGGTCTATATGGATCCAAACTTCAGCACCACTATTCCATTAATGGCTTCCAACACCTCCCTCTTACTCATTTTCACTAACACAAATTGGCCACAATAACACTATTTACCTTTGTTTAAATCTTTGTGTTACAAAGCACATGTATGTCTCAGGAATTTTCAGTCTGTTCCTTAGAACACTGGGTAAGAGAGAAGATTGTAAATGTTTCTGAAAGAACAAGTATGTAAGTATATTTGTTAGAGTGCTGGGAAGTGGTTTCACTGACAATTCGGGGTTAATAAGCAATTGGAAATGGTCTCTTTCACACAGGACATCTCAGAGCTTTGGATGTGCACTCTGATTCTCTAAGAGTATGATAAAGGCAGGGGAGCACTGATAGCACACAACATCTTCCTTGCTATATATTTAGCCAGAGAGCTCTTTGTTCATGAGTATGTTTTGGGAACCAATGACTACCTCCGAGGGCTCCTGTAAGAAATGAAGGACGTATGTTGGTGACACTGCCTGACACCTGTATGCGCACAGTGGAGGTTCACTATAGATGATGTCCTCTAGCAGCGGTGGGAATCAGGCAGACCTTAGCCTTTGACCCCTTCCCCTGCAGGTGCAACTCATTTTCTAATCTAGCTCTCATCTGGATTGATGGGTCTTGGGTCTTGGGTCTTGGGTGTCTCAGTTATTCCTCTCTGGGACTAGAGGCCAACTTGTCTCCCACCCAGTCTGCTGGGTCCTGCCCCCTTCTGTCTTCTCTAGATTCTGCCAGCCAGTGGACCAGGACTGGACTATTTTTAGTATCTTGTCCATCCACTTCTTTGAATAACAACTCAGGCACTGCTAGATGCTGAGAATAACTATCCCTCAGAAAGCGTGCTGTCGTATCTCACTGTCTGATCAGAAATTTCAGATATTCATGCTGGCTTAGGCTGGCCTTGGCGTTACTGTCGCAGTGGTCTGAGCATAGAGTTCCCCAGCCCTGACCTCACCTGTTTTAGCTCACTCTACTTTGTCTACTGAGAGCTCCCAGTTTGCCACAAGGCCAGGGCTTAGTGGACTTTATCTTAGAAATATTCTAGAACTATGTGCTATGTGTGAGTAAATTTATACCTGCTGTGTATCAGTGTCAAATGAACTCTGATCTCTCGACTACCAGGATGATTCCCTTTCTACTATACTATTGTAGTTGACTCTCCATTACTTTATTCCTTGTTCACCAGGGATTTATCTCATGTACAGAAGAATTTTGCCAAAACTTCGTTTGATCATTTTATACATACTAAGTGTGTAACTAAGTTGAGCATCCTTTACCAACTTTCTGTATTAGGGAGAATAATCCTATAAAACTTATCCTTTTGATGGACTCATATTTGAAACCATGGTTCCTTCAAAAGACCTGGGCTACAGTCATTCTAGTCTAAGCTTTGAATGCCAGACTTACTCCCAGCCAGAATAGCTTTTGAGAAAAAGGTTTCCTAGAGAAACAGACCTGACTGCCTCCTCCAATGCTGCTAGTAATGATCCTGGAGAAAGTTTAAGGATGGAGCCATGTATATGACACCTGGAACCAAGGAACTAGCGGCTGGAGATTGGCTTATCCACAGAGTGGTATTTCTTACTGATCTAACTCACTTTTGTTGCCCTGACCATGCTCCTGCACAGACACTAGGGCCAGCCATGGTCTCTGTCTGGGTGGAGGTGGCATTTCTCATCACCAGCAAATGTCAAGAACAGCTACCTGAATCTTGAGTTGTTAGGCTGATATCGGTTCAAGAACGAAGACACCCAAGGAACAAATCTGGAGTTGGTCACGTGGCAATAAAATCATTAGAGGTTGGTAGGCAGTCAGTGTTTGGAACATCAAGGAAAGTGACCTGCTGAATCTTAAGGAGCTCAAGTTTCAAAATACGGAAGAAACCGGGTATGCGAATAAAAGGATTAAGGGATTGGGATTTGGGTAGTTCTTTATAAAATCTGGCCAGGAGATCTTCAAATTTCATTTCTATATCCAAACACTAAACAATGAATTAGGTTTACTTCATGCAGAAAAATGGTGATGCACATAACTGGAAGGATGGAAAAAGGAGCCCTCACTCCAGTAAAAAACATGAACTTTTGATAATTTATCCATAGTCTCTTAAAGTATTTGTGACAAAGAATGTATGTTTGAGAGACAGGTGAGCTGTGGTTTAAAGCCATGGAACAAAGTACAGCTAAATGGCCTGCCCAGAGAATCAGCCTATGACCTTGGACTTAACTTCTACAGAACCACGTTAAGGAGCAACAGTAACTACTGAGTTTTTTTCTATCTGGGTTCTGAAAATTCCAGTGATTGTCATTTCTCAAGCAAAGGCTTCGTTCGTTGCCGTAAATGACTGGTGCCATTTTATGAAGTCTTCAACAAAAGCTTTGAGGGAAATTACATTATATAAAGCAAAATATTTTCATTTCATTGTCTTTCCTGAGATCAATGAGTTTAACTTTCAATCTTACTACATTCTGAACTGCTGCAGATGGTGCAGGTGGCAAATATTACACATTTGGTAAGAAAACATCATGGATATAAATACCCTTGTCTTTTTCCCTCAGATCAGTGGAGAGCTTTAAGAACAGGATAAATACCCATCTGCCTGGAAAATTGCCTGGAGGCAGGGTGATGGACTAGATGTCTTACTTAGATTCCTTCCAACCCTCTGATTCAGAGCTCTCCACTGCTGCCAACAGAGTTAGCTCTGGTGAGATACGTTCAGGACTTCGGACCCTTCTGCCCGTGTGCATAATGCCCAGAGATTCTTTTGCTGAGAGCCATTAAGAACAAGCTTTCTCTTCCAAATCTATGAAAATATGCTGCTTCCGAAATGCTATCTGCTCTTCTCTTCAGGCTGTACTTGAAGGTGTAGGGCTCTAATAAATGATGAATGGATGAATATGTGTGAACTATGGGGAGGGGGTCAGGGGACCCAGCATCTTCGTGATTTATGTCTTTAAGGGGAGTGGCATAAAGCCCAAAGGCATTACGTAAGCCCTCCTGCCAAGTGATGGCCGAGTGGGATCATCATGGCCAACCACGGGACACTATTGATGGTACTTGCTCCCATGCAGGGGCAAGGTGGTGTTGCAGGGGTAGTGGAAGTCTGGGTCACAGCAAAAATGTTTTCCTCATCCTAATAAGAGATGGCAGTACACTTCTGTGTTTATGTATATGTCTGTACACATTAAGTTTTGTTTTTATTTAATGTTTAAAGTAAGCCATGTTCTCTTTAGAAAATACTTCAGAAAGCGGAAGTATGAATACTAAAACAAAAATAATTCTTAATTCCCCAACCCAGAAAAAAATCACTGTCGACAGGATGGCATAGACATTGGACATTTGTGAGCGAACATACTGAGAACTTGAAAGATTAACATATGTACCCATCCCACCACAGTGTATGAAGTACCCCTGAAAACAGAGGAAGTCGTAGGGGAAAATTTAAGCGTCCACATCAAAGCACTAGTGATTCTTTAATTTTTCACTTGAAGAGTAGTTTTTGCATTCTTTGGAGTATAAGCTAAAAAAGTTTCAAGAATGGCTTTGTGTTCCTTCCAGGACAGGGATGGGGAGGGGGAATGTGAACCCATTCACCAGGCCTCACTTCCCCAAGAACCATTGTACCATTACTGTGCTAGACTTACTACGCTCTTTCCTCTCCATTATCAGTTCTAGCAACGAGTTTCTATCTCAACCCATCACCCTTTCTTTGCCTTTCAAAAAATTTAAAAAAATAATGTTTTCTTTTGAATAACTGAAATCACTTTGTAGAATGTTACTTGATTTGTAACAATAAAATCATTTTGAGAAGTGGCTGCTGGTTAGTCGCCTAATTACATTTGTACCCTATGTAAATTGATCCCTCCACACCGGAGCTGTACACTTAATATTTCAAATTCATACAACAGCAATGCAACTAATTTATATGTTTCATGGCCTTTGAGTTGCTCATGATTAGAAATATTGCATATGCATGTGTTAGAATTTTATGATTTTTCTCTGCAGACTTTCTCTAACTCTGTATGTGGGGTGTGTATGTGTGTGTTGGTGTGCCTCTGTGTGTGGTGTATATATAGTGTCAGAATTTGTTTACTTAACTCTCAGTGAAGCATTTTCCCAGTTCATTACTAGTGTCCATTATTTTATTTATCGACTTGTCTATTGTACCATGTTAGTCTTACCCACCAAAAATATATACGTTGTAAGAGCAGGCATGTTCTTCTGTGTTGCTTATTGCTATATCCCCAGCATCTAGAATAAGTTCTAGAACAAAAAAAGTTCTTGATAAGCATTAGCTTATTGAACAAACCAGTGACTAAACTGTTCACTGCATATACAATTTTTAATGACTGCATAGCATTTCCTAATAAAGGCATAACCGAAGTTTTGGTAAACTATCCCTCTATTGTTAATAGTAAAAGCTGTATAATATTTTTGTTATCATAACCAATGATCTGAGGAACAAAAATTTTTCCTCAAGGATAGATTCTAGAAGTGGAATTACTAGGTCAAACTATAATAATTATGTAAAGTTCTTACAGCTTAATGTATTACGCTTAGTTTCCCCCTCGGAACACTAGTATAAATTTTACACTCACAAAGAATGGATGAAAATGTACATCTTACCACATCCTTGCTTTATCAGGTGACTTTTCAACTTTCTCAATTTTGGAATTCCAGAGAATTCCATTTTTATTATGGACATAATGTTAGTCAAGTTATCTCTAGTCAGTATAACAAAATTCCCAAATCTTAACACAATAAAAGTTTTTTTTCCTTTTTTGTGGTACAGTCTGATGTAGCTTGTGTCACTCTTCTGGGCAACTGCTCTCCAAGAAGTTCCTTCACTTCCGTGTGTGTGTGTGTGTGTGTGTGTGTGTGTGTGTGTGTGTGTGTGTGTGACAGAGAGAGAGAGAGAGGGAGAGAGACAGAGACAGAGACAGAGACAGAGACAGACAGAGAAGCAGAGACAGAGAAATTGGAAGACCAAAAGGTGTGTGTTACGGCCCACCTAGAAGTCGAGCAATGTATTTCTGCCCACGTTTCATTGGCCAGACAGAACTCAGTCACGTGGTCCCACTTGGATGCAAGAGGGTCTGGGAACATAGTCTTCCTAAATACCTGGTCAGCAAATATATTGTGTCTTGAAACAGATTCTAAAAATATCTTCTTTCCCTTTTTAGAGAGCTGTAGAGTGTAAGGTGTCTCTTATTAGATCTGATGCTCTCCATTCTGCTCAAACGATCTACACACTCCATTTCCTGTGACGGTGGCCAGGACCTTGGCCACTGGTTTTCACAAAGACAAATAAAGAGAACAAGCACCAGTCTTGTCAGGGATGTGGTTGCTTGCCCCGCAATTGAGGAGCAATGCTATTCAATTTACCCACCTTTAAAGTTCGCTTTTGGTGTCCTGGAACAATTCCAACTTGGATAATTGCATTCTGCTGATCTAAAATTCCCCTGTAGTTTCCTTCGGATGAGCTAGCCTTCATTTCCCCCTCTACACATTGTAGAGGGTAGTGTTACTGATCGCTCCATCCCACAAAGAAGCTGGTTTCATTTCACCACCAGGAAAGCGATCCCTGGATGAATAGACAGAGCCTGCAGGTTTCTTTGGTTCCTTAAGTGTGGAAAACATACATTTAATGGATTAGTTAATTAGTGACTTGAAGCTCTAGGTGGTGGAAGAAATTAGTACTCTTATGTTATAAATTGAACTCTAAAATTAAAAAAAAGTTATCTTCTCAAGAATAGGTAGCATCTTTTGACCCAACAAACAACGCAAAACATTTTCCGCTGCTAAATACGAGATATTTTGATATCTTCAATAATAGCTATGAAATCTACACTGGAATATTCCCATAGCAATATGTTTACCTCTGTCCAAAATAATAAACTTTTTCTCTCATGGCTTTCAATGAACACAATTAATATTTAGAGAATCACTCTTTTTTTCTCCCAGGAATATTCATTTTACTAAGCTGTACACACCATCCCCAATTAAATGCTTATGTGCTCTAAAATAGTGAGGGACAATATTAATTTTCATCCAGCAATAAAATATTCCTGGTGGTGGGTGATTCTTTTAACAATGGAAGGTCAATTTGCAATTAAAAAGTCTTTTAACAGAGTATCAGAATAACGTACTACTCATTGGGGTGATGAAAACAAAACAAAACAAAACAAAACAAAACAAAACAAAACGAGAAAATGGCTGTTGAACAATTATTACGGTTGAGCTTGAAACTTGTAGGGATCTTTCATTTTGGTCTAAAAAATATATATATTTTGAATCCAAGTTGATTTCTGATATACAAATTTCAAAGCTCCCATAACCAAAGGAGGGAGATTTTCTAACACTAGGGGGTTATCCTATTAAAATTCATCATTACTCAAAGAAATAAACAAGAATCAATTTTCTTTAGTAAAGAAGTTGGCTGAGACGCAAGTTGAACTACGACAGACTTGATGGATTCCTATGGCAGTTTACAGATAGCTCAGAATCAAAATCTACGATTTACAGGGAATTCTCTCCCCTTTCTTTTCTTTGGGCAAGGAGAGCAGGGGAGAGGAAGTCTGTATTAGGAAGAAAAGGAGAGGCTCCCTAGTACACACAAAAGGATTTTATAGCTTTTAATTCTGCTAAGCCACCACTACATGGAAGATGCCCAGTACTGTAATTATCTGGCTAGATAGATGTAATTGTATCTATCAAACTAAATAGAAGACTGTCAGATGACAGCCAAGATTGGATTGTCTTTTAGGGTCAGACAGAAACCTACAGTGACCTAATTCCTCCCTTCTCACCATGCCTGTTTTCTCAGTCTTTGATGGGGACCCATTTTGCTAACCATGTGAAAACATATACAGTAACACTGTCTTTTTGCTCTATGCCAACAGCCTCCCTGGAGACCACGCTCAGTTTACTTGGGCCCCGGGGATTAAGCCTGCCCAGGCCTCCCTTGTATTTGAAATCTATGATATTGATATCAGTGCTTAGGGAGAATCAGGCCTCTGCAAAGAACAGATCATGCCTGGCTCCTTAAAGTCTACGTTGCATGGAGATGTATAGGCTGAGTGGAGAGGGGCCAAGTCAGGCTTTTGCTCTGGAAGGCAAGTATTAGGTCATGAATTAAAGAGTTTGTTTCCTGGCCTGGTCCTTAATATTCAGAACATTTCCATGGGCTGTATAAATAGATTTCAACTTCTGAGTAGTTTTACGTTTTGTGTGGCAGCAAATCATTGTCGTCTCTTCGGTGCTAGCTGGGTATCAGCATTAATGCTTCTCTGCCATGCTGTCTTTAAAACCAGCACACCCCCACCCCCTTGCTCATTTATAAGCAGTTGGAATCCATTTTCATGGAGTTTCTCCAATCAGGATCATGTCCAAGCCATTTTGGTTTTTTTGAGCCTTCCATACTATATTTACTGTGTTTAGTGAAAAGCTGGATTCTCCTCGTGCTAAGTAGCAAACCCATGATGGTTGAAATATTCCACTAGTTCTGCTGCATTTATGGAAAGAGACAAAACACACAGAAGATGTAGGGTTATTAAGTGAGCTATTTCATCTCCCCATCCTGGTAGGCATTTCAGTCATTCTGGAGTAACTTGCCGCCCCTGAGTCATACAGGTCCTATGGTCTGTAGTCCGTGCCTCTGATGGGAACAAAGCACCAGGGAAGGCAGGTTTGCCTTGTGTCTTTTAGCATAAAAATGCATGACACTTCTGCATATGCTGTGTGTTAAGCTTAACCAGGTTAACGCCCCTCTGCCTGGGCTTTTGGAAAAGAGTCCCAAATTGTCACATGTAAAGGGACATTTCAGTGCTGATTTTTATTTCCATGAGATTAAAAGTGAAACATGTAACCACAAAGCTGGTTTATGTCATCCCCCTGTCGGAGCCAGCAGTCATGCCAAAAATTAGATATTTGATAGGTTTGTGAGAGAAACAGATGCAGAAGGATGCCATTCCCACAATTTAGACTCCTTCTTATCTTTAAGCTAGAAAGAACATTCCAGATGAAGAAAATCTATTTTATTGGCTTTAAAAAATAGCAAAGAAAATGTAGAAATAAAAAAATGCTAATTTAAAACTGATGTCATTCTTGGGGACTTATAAACTGCAAATTGGTATTTCTAACTCAAAGAAAAAAAAGTCGTTCAAGACATGCTTACTTGATGTTTTCATTTATGCTGCATTTTTACCTCAGCCATGGCGTTATAATTGAGGGAAAATATCCACGATATATATTCACATATAATAGTATGTGAATATAGGCAAGGGAAAAAGTAGAGAGAAAACCATAAACCTCCAAAAGGCTAAAACATCCAAAAAGTATTCTCTCAGCTTTTTTGGGGAAGCATTTTGTGTCCCATTCTTTTTATTTAATTCTGCCAGCTGTCTGCTAAACAAATCTAGCCAGGTGGGGCTTATAACCCATGACTAAAAAACCTACTAGTGCAGCTGTCCAGCTTGCCCGAAGGAAGAATTCAGACAAATGGCAGGCACGAAAAGATTGTTTTGTTTTCAAGAAAGTAGCTACTGTACCTTCTTTGCGTTCTGTTTGCTTAAGTTAATCCATCACTTCCTAAGGTTTTATGGTTAAATAGAAAAATAATATCACCCTTTAAAATTTGCTAGTTTAATTTTATTATAATTAGTTTAATCTATTATAATTTTCCCTTAAATAAATGCTTTATTTTATGTTGCAACCTGGCACTGAGATGTCCATTTTTTTCTCTTTAAGAGTTCCTGCTGCTAAATATTATTTTCTTCTTTGTTTCCTTTTTTCTTTCTTCCTTCCTTCCTTTCTTTCTTTCTTTCTTCCTTCCTTCCTTCCTTCCTTCCTTCCTTCCTTTCTTTCTTTTACTCTCTTTTAGGTGGGAACAAATTATTAGTGAACTGTGACTGAACTTTATTTCTAAATATCGCATCATTAAATAAGGAGCTCTTTAAAGGTGAAGCTTGGCACGGTTTATCCATGAGCAGAGGAACAGAACAGGCTTCTTTGCACTGCATCATCAGTCGACCTCAACTGTGAATTTCTCGTCAGCAAATGGGCGCTTCATTTGACGCGTTTGAGCAGAGGAAGACGAGAGCTGCTCTAAAAATGATCACGTTGCCATCTGAACTACAGCTCCATTGATGACAAATCAATGCGTAAACCACTCATTTACTTTCCCCCCTTATATGACATTTATCAATTCAATGAAATCTCAGAATTTCTGTCAAGCCTGCCTAAAATTCTTACTATCTCATGAAAAAGGCTGCGAGAGTTACAGCTGGTCCTGGTCTTTGGTCCCCACGCCTGTTCGAGAGATATGACACTCATTCAGGATTAGGACGGGGTGCCGAACGTGGCCAGACTTCGGTCACCCTCCACAGAGAGGTACCTGGGATGCCGGCGTATGGATGCCCTTCAGAGAGGGAATGGCACAGTCAGCAGGCTTTGACATGCAAAGTACTGGCTCTGCCCGTAGCCAGCCGTCGTTCGTGCACAGATTTAGAAGAGAACGACGCTGAATGGGGTGGTGAGAATTTTCTTAGCAAGGGCACATGTCATTCCATAAATGGGTGAGGAGATTTGGCTAAATCTCAGCACAGATTTGGCCAAGAGCTAGAACGAAGGGATTGGCATATTCCATTGCCTTCGTTTTCCATGTATAGGGACGCAAGGAAACAATGCCTGTAATCTGAGTTGTGCAGACCAAAATGGTGTCCAGAACAAACAGGCGAAGCCAGATTACTGTTCAAGTTGCCTTTGTTTTCTTTTGTTATGTAACAAGATGTGAGTGATATTGGCCTGGGTGCTCACAAACCCAAAAGAAAGCAGGCCAGTTTTTCATGAGGAAATTGAAGTGCTGATGCAGAACTAACCCTCACAGTTGTTGTTATTTAACGAAGAAGAAGTAATGGGGACTTTTTGGCAAAATTGGTATATATGCATAACAATAACGCGCCACAAAAGAGTAATGATATGACTTAGCCCTCAGAGGCTTTGCACATGCATTTAAGTGTCATAAGTAAATAAATTGTGCAGAGATGCCAATGCGAAAAGAAACCAGGCGAAAAGAAGCAAAGCATCACTCCCCTTCTGCCCTCCTTGCCACCCCTGAAGCCCCAATCAGGTGTTCCTTTAACGACAGCATCCACCTTTGTCCAGAAGTTTGGCTGCCTTTGAGCATTTGGGCTTCCCTGCTTTGGACCAGTGCGAGCAGCCACCACGGGGCTACTACAGTAACTTTGTGGTTAATCAGGAACAAACACCAAGAAAAAAGTCACGAATATTACGAATACAGCATCATTTGCTCTTAGTGTGCAGTCCTGATAAAAGAATGGATCTCTGTTTAAGGAAGAACACCCCAAACACGACACATGTAAGAAGTGGTGCTTGGAAGAAAGAATTAGAAAGGAAATCTCCAAACATTTCCTCCTTTTTCCATTCTTCCGTTATGTATGCACGTGCATATGAATCTGTTTATATTTAAATTCTCTTTAAGTGAATCTTTAAATGTGGGCAAGGATTGCTCTCTAATAGAGTGCAGACAAGCAAATCCATAATACATACATTTTCTATATTTTCCCCATTTTGAGACTGATGAATGGAGATCCAGAAGAATAAATAATTTATACTTGTGGAAATAGAAACATGTACATGTGTTAGGCAAAAAGCTTAGAAATCTTCATTTCTAACCATGTCAGGATAAACTGATAGTGTAAAGATGGAAGAGTTTTCTCCAATATCATCCCCATTAACAAAAGTATTTCTTTTTTTTTTAAAGATTTGATTTATTTATTTGAGAGAGAGAGCACAAGCAAGGGGATCCGCAGGCAGAGGGAGAGGGAGAAGCAGGCTCCCCGCTGAGCAGGGAATCAGATGCCGGGGCTGTATCCCAGGACCCTGGGATCATGACCTGTGTGGAAGGCAGACACTAAACCCAAGGAGACACCCAGGCGCCCAAGAAAAATATTTATGGTGGAAACAAAGATCAAACTTTACAAAAAGTTGTAATTATAAGATGGTTTTCTCCTACAGACTTTCAGATATGGCATGCCCTTTTGTACATAGCTATTTCATGAAGCAAATGCTCATATAATAGAAGTAATCTGAAACTTAGGTTAACTTAGCTAGGTTTGTTGTTTCATATCTACGTGGTAAGAGGGAACCAATATCTTCTTTAGCTTTACGTCTTCTTCCTAGCATCCTAGCCTGTCCTTCCAAGATCTGTACCCCAGCCTTCACGCAAATGGCTTCCCTGTTTCTAGTTCTGCATCATTACATCAGCATTTTGCTGATTTCTAATCTCTAGGATCATGAACTGGATTTGAGTATTTAGCCTTGAAACTGTTTCTCAATGGAGAAAAAAAAGTTAATACTGAATCTTTATCATGTGTTAAAAATAATTTCCTCATAAAAAGAGTGGCATGTTTTTAAAATTATTCAATCAAAGTAGGCAGCAAATGCAAACTATTAAGAGCATATTAAAATATAGCTTTACAAATTCTAGAATTTCCTAGTGGAGGAGCACAGGATGGAAGATCTCACAAGTCTTACATCCTCATGTATTCATTTTGGCATCGTTTTGATTATAACCCAGCATACTAACAGTGTTTCTGTTTCATGCAGGTGGAAGTGAGAATTTGAGGCTCATTTAACAGTGTGAATTTTCCCAATGTATTACAATTATAGAAACACCTGAGCTTTCAAACTTTTTGCTGATCCGCTCTGAAAGTTCAGTGTGTTTAAGTAACTGCGCTGTCAGTATATTTAACTTTCATATTTTATTCTTTTGTCTCTCTCCCTCCCTGCCTCTCTGCCTCCCTTCCTGCTCTCTTTTTTTGGCTTTTGCTTCCTTCTGTTCTATTTCTCTATTCTCCCTTCTCTTCTTTCCTTTCCGTTTTTTCCTTCTTTTTAATTCCCCTTTCTCTTGTGGAATTAAAAAAAAAAAAAACAACTGGTCTTTAAGCCAAGTATTTTCTTAATGCCCGCGGAGGTCCTAAATTCAACAAAGTTTTTATTTACCCGCGAAAATGTGAAATATTAAGGTTCCAACAATGCTGCCTGTCAAAGAGCAGTCACGTTATTCTAGAGAAATCGTATTTAATGATTTCATTTTCTATCAAACATGTTCCCTGTCTCACAATAATTAAAAAAGCCTACACAGTCATGCTATTTGGGTTTAAGCCACAGCATAATGTATAGATTGGACTTCACACAGCAATTGCTTGTCGAGTCAGGATGGAGAGGCAGCCCCTCTCAAGGGTGCTCATGTGCTGTTTACAAGGCGGTCCTGTAGTTCTGGTTTACAGCGCTGCTTAGATCCTGTTACAGTTAGACTTAGATCTTTCTTTTGGTATAATAGAATTTAATGAGAAGGAAAGTGTGCTTTCAGTTTGCATTTTCGGAAGGACTTATGGGTAAACTTAAAGTATGTAAAACCACACTTACCCCCAAATAAGCAAAGGATTCATTCACAGAAAGAACAAAAGATTCCTACCTGAATTGAAAGGGAGGGAATTCTTCCTTAAAAATCTTTTGAGGGTATGAAATATTAAAATAAACGATTTTCCTGAAGCCAACAAGTTTCCTACCTTTTGTGGAAG
Organism: Ailurus styani; assembly: GCA_002007465.1. NCBI lineage: Eukaryota > Metazoa > Chordata > Mammalia > Carnivora > Ailuridae > Ailurus > Ailurus styani. The sequence continues at coordinate 4,036,143 of LNAC01000068.1, forward strand.
TCCACCTTAAGGTCGGTTACCCCTCCGGAGTGCCGGATCATTTGCAAACCCCACTGCGGCAACCAAGAAAGGGCGGGGCCGCGTCCTGAGACATCTGTGGACCAGAGGAGCTGGCAGGGACCACAGAGCTTTCCACTGAAGTGACTGCTCCCAGCGTGGCTGCAGGAACAGTCGACCCGAGGTAACTACTTCCACATATCAACACTTGTCAGTGGTGGTCTGAGAGACAAGGAGACCGCGGGCAAGGGGAAGTACCTGCTCCACGGCGAGCTAAGCAGCTACTCCGCCCCCCCGCCCCCCCACCATCCAGTCTTTTGTAAGGGAGAGAGAAAGGAAGCCAAGGAGGAGACAACTATATAGTAATAAAGCACAATAAGTGCTTAAATTATGGCGCTGGCCGACTCCGATTATTGGTATTTAACTATATACCGAGTTTCTAAAAATTCAGAGCACAGATGATTATCTAACTTCAGAAGAATTTCGTTTATCTGGGTCAGTGGTTCTAAATGCACTCTGGAGGCACAAATGCTTGTTGGGATTCTTTGGGAGGTGGTTCATACGTAATTTGGGATTAATGATCGTTTTGAATGGATTTACTTAAAAATAAATTAGAGCAGAAGATTCAAAGTCTTTCCTCCAGTAATTTCATCCTCACACACTCACGTTCCCATTTGCCACCTTGAAGGAATGAGGAGCGGTGGAGGTTTAGCTCGCATCCTGGGGGTTGCACAAATCCTTAAATGTCCATGACCTGACACTCTGCCCCTGCGTGAAGATCTTTGGCCACGTGTTTTGTGGTGGGAACAAAAGCCAAATGCTGAGATCCATTGCTTTAGGGTTTGAACTGCTAATATGTTTTTCTTTTTTTTTTAAAGATTTATTTATTTATTTATTGAAAGATTTTATTTATTTATTTGAGGGAGAGAGCATGAGCACTAGCAGGAGGAGGAACAGAGAAAGAAGCAGACTCCTTGCTGAGCAGGGAGTCAGACATGCGGCTCCATCCCAGGACCCTGAGATCATGACCTGAGCAGAAGGCAGAGGCTTAACTGACTGAGGCGTTCAGGTGCCCTGAGTTGCTAATATGTTTTGTCTATACTTAGCCTCATTATAATCATGACATAATAAAGAAAAAAAGTATGACTTTGTTAATCATCTACTAATAGCGGTAGACAAAGCATGAAAAAGATTGTCTAGTTGTTCTCTCTATGGCCTAGAACACAACTAAATGTGCCGCCAATGGTCAGCAATGATGCACCCTCTGACCGTTTTTATTTAGATTCAAACTATAAAGTGCTGCCAGGTGCTATAATTAGATAGAATTTATAAGTGAACCTAAATAAGAAGACTGTGCGTGGGCTCCTAAGAAGCAGTTTTACACGAAAGGTGTATGAAGCTTCTTCTTGTTCAGACAAGCTCACAAATGGTCTTGGGATAAGCAAGTCTTGTTTCCCTCACTTTTGCTGAAGTTTCAAGTACTTCAATAACAGTGAACAGATCTAGCACCTATAGAAATTGTGAGCTGATATTGTTTTATATATTTACTGAGTGATTTGTTTTATGCTTGTCTTCTTTTTTAGAAAGTAAGCTACGTGAAAACAAGGATTTCAGGCTTGCATTTCTATCTGATGGGCCTCTAACAAGTCTACCAGTACCGGACCAGGCCTGCGGGGGATAGGCAATAAATTATCACTGAAAAAAAAATAATAAAACCAAATACTTGTTGAATAAAGAAATTAAAAAAAAGTCATCTGCTCTTTGCCAGGAAAAGTCAGCATCACATGCTGACTGTCTTAGTACCCAGTGTTTCAAAGCTTTTTTTGACATCTTACCATTTACAGAACCGTTCAAAAGAGGTCAATGGATGTAAGGCATCGGTTTTTATTTTCCTTGGGAAAAAAAAGAAAAAAGAAAAATCTGATATCATTTTCACTAGCCCACATGATATTTCTGGTTTCTTGAGGTATTTGGCAAAGGGAAAAACACAGGTTGAACTGTTTAGAAAAGATAAAGGATCCTTCTCTGAATTTTGAAAACTGGGACTTTTACACATGGTTTCAGAGTTGATCGAGCACGTAAAGCCCGATGAAGACAGATCTTGCAAAAGCAAAGAAACCCTATCTGATGAATGCCCCAAGTGTGAACACACCGCACCATAACCATGTGGAAATAATAGCCTATATCGGCAACAAAAGCTTGTATTTAATGAGAACAGGGCCATTGTTCTTGAAATTCTAATTTGGTAAACATCTTACGGCGCTGACTCATCAGTACTGAAAATCCAATAATAAATCACTGCTGTGATTTAGCACTAATGCTGGAATTCACATCACGAAGTGTGCTACAGCATCCACTGAAACTCAAACAGGTCGCTGAAAGGTGCATTTCATCAGCAAGCAATTTAATTCATATCAAAGGAATTTTACCCCAATTGAGTGGCAACTGGCTACTTTTGAAAGCAGTAAACTGTTGGGGGAAATGAGCTGTGTGTTAGCTGCCCCTAGAAAGGTAGTCATCTATAATCCTAGAAGGTTTAAAAGTCTTTTCTTCAAATTCCATAGCAAACAATATGAAATAACAACCCAGTATCTTTGTATCTTAATCATGTTCAGTAACGAAGCCCTTTAGATAATTGGCACTGCTTCTGTAGTAGGCCAAACTTTCTTTCAAGTTACAAATACTCACAAAAGGTTTACATTATAAGGGGCTGCTTTGGAGATGTGCAGATTTAGTTTGTAAGTACAAAGTGAACATGCAAATTGCCTTATCTTGTGGGATTCACAAACAACCATCATTCAGATTGATTTAATACATGGCTTTTTATCTTTAAAAGTGTTAATTAGAAAATAGGGACAGTTCTCTGAACACTTAAGAGTAATAAATAGATCAAAACAGCATCCATGCTTCTCTGATGGAACTTCTGAAGGCTTTGTAAAAGGATTAATACAATTGTCAAAAAGACCACAGTATACATATTTAATAGTGTTACCAAGCTACAATTACATTTTTAGGACTTTATAGCTAAGTTTTCCAATATTTGCTATCTCAAAAAACTGAGATGTTGTCCAACTTTTGTACAACATTTTGGACTTATTTTAATTTTTGTGCCTTGGATCTCCAAACAAACTCCTCCAGAGAAGATTCTAAAATGACAGGCGAGTATCAGAAGTTACTCAGATAAAGATGGGCTGTTAGAATTGCATAACGTGAAATTTTATGAGAAGAAACACTTATGATTCAGGCATTTTCTTCTCAATGAAAAATATAAAGCTGTTTACTGAGAATTTGCCTGTATTTTGAAATTTCTCCCCGACAGTTAAGGGCGTGTACAGGGGAGTCACTCTTGGGGGCTCTGCCATTGCCTGGCTCAGAGCCGTGGGGCAGGTGACATTCTATATCCGTGCTTTGGTTTATCTATAAATGTGCAAAACCACAGTCCCTTTCTTCTAGGGTCTTATGGTGAGGATTAAATAAGACTGCTGAACAGTGCCTGGCAATTGAGGAAGTGTTCTGTAAGTTATGATAATTGGGGCAATTGCTCATGAATGTAGATGGAGGTTTTCACTAGGCTTAGTTATAGGGTTATCCCATCATCGGCACTGAAAATACTTGGGAACACCTCTTCAAATTTATGAGAAAGGCTAACATACCCAGTATAGGGTGAGGGCCCCTGGCCTCTGTGTGTCGGAGAACTTGAATTTCCCTCCTCAAGATAAGGACTCCAGGGGCCAAGACATGGTGCGAGCCACTTCCTTTCTAACGCCTCTATTTGTGTTTTGTTTACTTTGTCTTGGTCTTTATTCAGTATTTTGATTTAACTAATAATATATGCAGGTGGCAAAATAGTCAAGAAGTATAAAACCTGCACTAAAATGAATTTGTTAGAAAATACAGTTTTTTGGATCTATCATTCCAGAAATGGTCTCTGCATCTTGCCTTGCTTTTTTTTTTTCCTATTTCTATTTCTTTGCACTTTTTACAACTTTTCTCTATTGCGCCTTTTTCCTGACCTCTTCTTCCAAACCTCATCCTTCACCCTATCCCTTTTGATCTGGAGATTCATACTCCCCAGGCCTTTGGCCCCTGGAACCACGAACTTCCTCTGGCTTCCCCATCGAATGGCCTTCCCCTTTTGGTTCTCGGTCAGTCCTTCAGTCACTCAGGTCCTTCTGCAAGGCAGCTTCCAGAAACTTTAACTTCCTTCTCTCCTTCCTCTATACTATGAATCCTCTTTGTTAATTGACTTACCTTGTCATATTTCAAGATGACAGTGCAGGGGTAAGTTAAGAAACTCTAGTTGTTGGAAGTCATGATGAATTTCTGTTATTTCCCCTCAGCCATGCCCTTTTTTTTTTCTTTTATTTCAATTGCATTGAGCTTGTTGGAGCACACTTGCAGGCCTAGCACTATAGGAAGTGCTGTATACATGTTACTTTATTGAATTTCTTCACTAATCCCTTACTTTCTTATGCCAATCACAAGGGCCACATTATCCTCATTTTACAGTTGAGGAAGCAGGTTTAGAGAGATTAAGTCGTTTGTCCAGGGTCCCATAACTTACAAGTGGCTGAGCCAGAATCCAGAACTGACCTGCCTGCCAAGACTTTCAGACCCGTGCTGAGCGGTCTCTCATGGCCTTTCTGCACCTGGCATTCCTTCGGCTTTGTTCTCATTCTCCTCTGGTACCTCTGTGACCCCACCATCACCAGCCTCGGGTTCTGTTCCTTCCTCATTTCCTGAGAACCCGGGGGCTACTCAGATCTTTCTCTTTGTCCTTCTTCTTCCCCGTCACGACTTTATGTTCTCCCAGTTCCTGATCACTTACAAACCAGAAGGACCAAAGCCATTTTCCCTATTTCTGAGCGAACAGAGGCTCGGAGGGGAAGACTAGCATGGTGAGCCAAGGGCAGTGTTAGGACTAACAGGCAGGCCTTTGGACTCCTGTCCAGTGCTTTCACTGTCCCAGGCCTCTTCTCAGGAGGCAACTGCACCGGGGCTCCTTGCCTGGACACATGCTGTGTGCCCTCGTTGCCTTCTCTTTGGCTTCCAGATCCGACAGTTTCAAGACTGATTCTTCTTTCCATTGGCTCCTCCCTTCTGTAGACAGATGTTTTAGTTTTTATCACCTACAGATACAAACAGAAAACTTTCTCTGGTCCTTCCTACTTTCTGAATTTCCCTTTGTCTCTCTCTCTCTCCCCACCCCTTCTCTCTCAGAGTACAAACTTCCATCAGAGTTAGTTCTTTCCATGTACTGCATTCTTTTTCACCCACTCGTCCCTTTATACCTTGCAGTTTGGCTTTCCCACCAGCTGCCATATACCCTGGTTGAAGCGATCATTCCTAAAGACATTCCTATGCATTTCATTGTCAAATTCAGTCTCCGCCGTCTGAAAGGTCTTCATAGTTGTGGCCACTGGAAGTCTCTGCAGGTCTGAACTTGCTCTGGATTCCAGACACCACCTAATCTTAGGCGGAGATTTGGAAATTTTTAGCCCGTTATGCTAGGATAAGCCATTAGTAATCCTTGCTCCTCTTTAGCCCTGACTTTACTAAAAATTCTCATAATAATCGCCCAATTTGTGACTCTTCATTTTCTTTCTTGTACTAGATTCAATGTTTTCGAATCTGTCTAGAAGCTCATGGCCGCTAGGATTTGGAGCTTACCTCATTACTGCTATTGCCCACCCGGGCCCACCCCCACATTGCCGACTAATCATGAACAGTCTCCCAACTCCTGACAGATGGACACCCTTGGCATACGCCTCCAATATCTCTACCTTTTGGATTTCTCTTTATCACCTGTTTTGGGATTCTTCAGCAGGACCCTTAATTTTGAACAGCGCTAACTGCTTCTCAAAACCACACTTGAGTTCACTAAGTCCAGTGAACTTCCTCCCAACACAGCAAATGTGTCTGCCCTCCTAGTGGCAAAGTGGAGAAGTCAAAATGCAGATTTCAGATTCTTCTGGAGAGCTCATACCAGTGTGGTTAACTGGACCAACTTGGGGCTGTCACAGGAGCTGTACAGTTTTCAGATTCTCTGCAACATTAAATCTTCCTGCTTGCTCACACACGCTGCTCCTATCTTTCCTCCTTTATTGCCAGTAATAACTCAATATGAGTTCACTTTTTCTTTTTGCCAGTTCTTCTTAATAACCTTTCCTTCTCTTTCAACCATTTCTCCTTGGGAATTCTCATGTATTTCTATAACTTCATTTAGATAGTCTGTATCTTTAAGACCTCTAATCTCAATATGACTGCAAAGTGTCACACATATAACTCTGCTCTGGAATCTTTTTATTTAGATGTCCCAGGACATATTCATGATGAAACATCCAAAAACGATCCATCATTTTCTGACACCATAAAAAAAGCCTTAGCATCTTTTGCTCCCCCCCCCACTATTATTAAGAGAACTACCATTCTCCTAGTTATTAAGATTAAAATTGCGTGGTCATGATTGATTTCGTTCACTTTGCTGCTTCTGTATCCAATCAGTTACCAAATCTAGCTACTTCTTCTTCATTGTCTAGTGCATCCTGGTTTTCTTTTTCTTTATTCTAGACCCTACTATTCTGGTTAAAGACTTCATTATTTCTTTGTTGAAAACCACGTTAGCTCACGTGGCTTTTCCTCACTCTGACTACCTTTCCTGTCACTGTTGAAGTACTCTTTCTAGGGCAGGGTCCTGATTAAATGAGATGCCATTGCAAGAATTTCTTTATAATAGATTCACTATATGAATATTTGTTGCTTACCTTATTATGTCACGGACTTGCTCAAATATCACTAAATCCTCCCCAGTGCCTACAAAATTCACCACCTAGTTTTTATGATGCTCTGTAATATTGTCCAAGTTTATCTTTCCAGACATTTCCTACTAACCCTTATGGATTTTTCCATCCATCTGGAAATCTTGCCATTTGTTGATGCACCCCTATCACGTGCACTGTGTTCAGACCATTCTACCTCTCCCCACCCCTGAACTGTCTTCTCCAGTGAGATGGAAATAAGCTGAATAAATGATATCTGGCATTCTTTGGTAAAGGATTACTGTCACTAATTAAGTTTTTGGGTTTGGCACAGGTCTAGCTATTGATTTTGCATTGTTCTTTTGGGTCATATTTGAACATTAAGTCAAAATCCATCTTTATCCATGTGGTTATCTTCAGCAAATAGAAAATAATAGGTACTGACCATGTGGGAAAAAAAAGAGTTGAGGAAATTAGTTGATGATATACTCAGTGTGGGCTGAGAGTATAATGCATCTATTAGATAGCTAGCAAGATTAGGTTGCATAGATTTTAAAAATATCTATTTTGTGGGAAATTATGATCCCTTGATTCTCAGTATTGCTCAGTATATACTAGAACATCGTGTCTGGGTTGCCCCTTTGAAGAGGAGCATTGGCAGACTTGGAGCATGTGCAGAGAGAATGGCTTGGATGGTGGAATTATAGAAATTATCATGTAAGTTAAATGAGAGGAGGAACCAGGATGATTTAATGTGTAGAAGAAAAGATAAAAGAAATGGCTATCATCCATCACAAAGAAGAGGTGCTATGTGTATTTCTCCTACAAGTAGAGTGGGACAAATAGAACAATTTGTGAGTCATTATCATAAAAAGAACTTTTTAGCAAGACCTCTCCCAAGCCGGACAGTAAGATTGAGTCTGATGGATCAAGATTATTTATGAAGGATTTCTGACGGGAGAGGGATGTCATACTAGCTGTCCACAAACACATTTTTTTTAAGTTTTAAGATTCTAAAACTTAAAGAAAACTAAGACAAAACCCTTAGGAAGTCATCGGAATAACTTCACATGAAAACCACAAACACAATGGACATGACTTTGCTAGGCCAAAGCTAGACAGAAGCAAGGTATGAACTAAGGTAGAGGTCCGAACAATGGAAGTCTCCCTCCCACCCCAACCCCCCAAAACGTTATGAATTATAAGAGAAATATCAACAGAATTCATATTTGAGTGATTTGTCAAAAGTGATCCTTTGTTTAGGAGGTGACTCTGAAAGAAAAGCTGGCCACAAAGACCTCTGGATGGGGATGACTAGGTTGGAGGGTCGTGTTGGAGCAAACTGCAATTTACCTGGGAAGGTAGTGGAAAGGTGGTCACTGGCAGGTGAATTGTGTGGCTATGAGAGAAAGTTATGTTATGCTGAGGACAGTAGGGAACTTGTCTGTTTCCCGGAAGACCCCTTCAGAACCCAGCAGACTCAGTCCCACGCCCATCACAATGCCTTGAAGTGCACCTGATGGACTTGATGTTTTCAGTGGCCTCTCACCACATCTTAGCTACTTTTCTCTCCATCTGCATTCTATTTTCCTTGCACGGTACTCTGGCTAAACTTGTGGGTGCCAAGCTTTCTCAATGAGCTGTCTGTCTCTTGGCTCTCCATTTGTCTTCAGGTTGTCAATTGCAATTTTGATCACAGTTGAATTTTATTCCGCACAGCTGCACTACCAGTTGCACGAACTGGTCTTCGGTGATTCCTACTCCATTGCCCTCCCCCTGCCCCCATTTTTCAGTCTAACGTCTTAGTTCCTGCATTCTCTCACCACCTGTCTTGGCTCCAGATCCCACTCAACATTGTTTTATTTCAGACTGACGTGTATGGCCTGGATGCAACTCTACTGGTATCAATGGAAGGAAAAAGATTACCCATAATCTTCTCATAAGTCATAGAAAAAGTATAAAAAGCATGAGCAAGTGTAATTTATCACCCCGAGCAAGTAGGCATGTAATTACGTGCAAGGCTGCTTTTAGTTTAAAGCATAGTTTTCTATTTCTATCCTTAAACGTTTTCCCCCTGTAGAAGTTTTGGAGAATTTGGCTCATTTGCAAATGCCTGGTGCTGGTGTTCTTCTGCAAAATCACATGCACATCATTCAGTGGCATTGCAACTATCTCCAATTTAGCCAGAGGGGTCTCCAAGCACTTCTCTCCCAGATCCTCTTGGCTAGTATCATGGCATTGAAGTTTTAGTTGTCCAATAAACTACAACACAGGATGAAGTGTACTAACAGTGTTTACACAATGAAACAGCCAAATAAGTTTTGCAAAATAAGTTGTTAATTCTCTTTGGGGTTATCACGATTGCTGGCATATACCGAATTCATCACATTATCTCCATTCATGTGTTTATTTAATGGAAACACTAAATAAATTACATTTTTCAATTTTTAGGTTTAATCTGTCTTTGAATTTCAAAACTCATCTTTCTGTCTCTGCATATAAGGCCTTTATAATTTCATTAGTCTGAAAATACTCTTTTTAAAAAGTTTGAGTATTTCTAGGATTGAACAGTGGAAGCTATGTGGGCCTTTTTCATCAAGGCATTTTGATTTCATGAAAATCTCCATTCAAAGTAGGGCAGCCTCTTAGTTGAGAGAATATCTTGACTTCGCTATTTGAAGCATGACCCAACATGGTCACAGATCCTGGCTCCATCCATGACCCATCAGGTGTTAACAACCACCACTGTCTGATTGCAGCTCCTAAACAAAATTAGAAGAAAGGTCTTTATTGGTTCCTTTCTGGCCAGTGGTCTTCATTACTGGTATTTGTTCTTATGCACAAAATAGCCTAATGCTATTTCCTATGTAGGGAACTGTGAACAGGACAGTGTCAGCTAAAATTGGATATGGCAAACAAATTAACCAACATATTTTGCATAGTGGTTAGATTTTAGTTATCTGAATTTATGGGTGTTAGTACTGTTCCGTTTCCTCCAAAAGTCACTCCTTTTGGATCTAGAGAGTAATCTTACATCCAATAGCTATAAATAATGATGCTGCTTTGGTAGAAATGAATTGAAGAGACCTCAAAAGCTATTGAGTTGACTTGGTCCATCTTTTTCACACCTGTGGAACGTATCTCTTTCTCCCAACTTATACTTAAGATGGATTGAATTACACATTAGCTAAATTTAGCATACTAGCCCGAATAGATATGTTTTGTTTCTAAGCTTGCTGTGTGACTCACTCTATTTCTTGACTCAGAAAACTCATCAAGTATCGTAAGATCAGCTCCTGCTGGGCTCTCAGTGCATCTGGAATAAAAGTGAATGAAAATAGTGATAACGTCAACTAAGTTGTTAAACATGAAACATTTTTTTTTAAGATTTTATTTATTTATTTGAGAGAGAGAGTGAAAGAGAGAGAGAGCATGAACAGGGGAGGGGCAGAAGGTGAGGAAGAAGCAGACTCCCTACTGAGCAGAAAGCCCGATGTGGGGCCTGTTCTTGGGACACCCGGATCATGACCTGAATCAAAGGCAGATGCTTAACCGGCGGAGCCACCCAGGCACCCCTAAACATGAAACATTTTTAAATAAACAAATTTTGCCAAGCACTTTATACATGTAAAATTGTGTTTAGACCCTCTGGTTACATGGAGTTCTACACTATGATGCCTGTTGTCACCTGTACTTAGAGCACAGTGGATCTTCTACAGCAAAAGAAATATCCTCCAGAATGGATATCCTGGAACGATGTATTGCAGTGATGATCTGGGTTGTTTTTCTGGGGGCTTGAAGCTGACTTAAGGTCTTGGGCAGTCCTGCTCTCCTCAAATCACATGTGCCCTGTTCAGGGCTGGCTTTGGATCAGACCTCATGAGATGGCTGTGGGCTTCTGGCCTTCTGGCAAACTACTGGCATGTTTCTTCAATGTTATGTGCGATATTGCTTAGCAAGTCTTTCTTAGGCAAAGGCACCGTAATTGAAAACAATGACAAGGTTGGGACATCAGTGTCTAAACCAAGAGTTGGGGATGATCTTACATGTACCTCTTCAAGATATATACTTATTTCACACATGTGATTTATAGATAAAGTAGATAATTTTTTTTAAAAGATTTTTTTTTAAAAGTAATCTCTACACCCGACATGGGGCTTGAACTCACAACCCCAAGATCAAGGGTCTCATGCTCTACTGATTGAACCAGTCAGGCACCCCTAAAGTAGATAAATTTTAAGCTTTTTAAGATTCAGACATATTTATGTTGTTTGTATTTTATTTTCAGAGTTCTTTCATTCAAAATCCTGAATAATATTGCCTTTGTTATATAATCATGCCATTGTAGTTTTTTCTTGAAAGCATGCTAAGTTCCTTCCTATTGTAGAAAAAGAGAAATGTAGAAATCTGGATTCTCTCTTTGCCTCTTATTATGGGATACAGGAGCCTAGTAAAATGCTAATAATATTTTAGTAGGAGAATATGGCACCTTTTATGGCTTTTAACTACATTTAGGTGACATCATGGCTCCACATGACAACATGAGTTAAGATGAAATACACTCATTAAAAAACAAATTCCATCATGTCATGGCTAACTTGTGATCTCTAGCTTTGGAGCGTTAAGCCTTGTAGATCATGCCAGGGCCTACGTGAGGTCTGTTATTAATAATAAGAATAAATTCCACCCTACTCCTTTGGTTGCTCATTCACATCACCAGTCAACAACTCAACACACTCTTTAGTAACAGAAAAAGAGAAACCTAGTACATTCTAATGATTTGAATAATTGCTTGGAAACTTGATAATGCGTTAACATTCATTTGCTGAAAAGTGGGCCAATGATGGTTAAGCGATTTCATCTTAAAATGGGTGTGTTCCTATTTATATATATCTGCGGCTGGTTTGCTTCTTGGTTAGAGCACCATTCTAATAAAGCTCAGATCAGGAGCTTTTCCCCATGTGGCCCTGCCAACTTCTCTCTGTCAAGGGTCCGTTTCATCCTTGACCTCAGCCTGCTGTGGCCTACATGTTTACTGCTGGCCGATAAAGAGATGAGATTAGAGATCGTGCACGGCTTAAAGCAAACCTATCACCATATTGGAAAAAGCTACTCACAGCACATAATCTATGTGGGTGGTTCCATAGCATCACCTCAAGGGCTGTATCTCTGGGCTCGTGCACATGGACATGTCTAGATATAAAGACACATGTAACAGCGACACTTACTAATCATGTCACTGAGGGGGATTCATCTACAAGAAAGACCATTAGGAAACAGTGAGTTGTTTGTATCAAAGATTAGTTTAAAGACAGCTGTAGATTTATTATTTTAAAATCTCTCGATGAGGGGATTGGATTAGATAAACTTTAAAGTCCTTCCAGCTCTAAGTCCTTCCAGCTCCCTACAGTCTCCAAGTGCATTGATTAACATACATAATGTAAAACAATGTAGTTTTGTAAAGCAAAATTGGCAGGAAGAGAATATTCTCTCAAGAAAAACTACTTTCTGTGAGTCTTCCCTTCAAGCTACCAAAAAAAGGTGATCAAGTAGAGCTCAAAAATAATTTCTGGGCTTAAACTTAAAATTCTTTTATCTGGAACAGATTATTTCATTCCACAATTAGAAATGAGATCCAAAATGCAAATATTACTGAGAGAGATAGCACATTGCCTCATATTCACACTATGGTGTTAACAACTGCTATAAGAGCCATTTTACAGGGTAAGTTTGAGAGGGGGAAGTGTACCTTATTCAAATATATGAAGATGATTTTACGATTTTACAAATCATATCCTATTTTATTCCAGTCCTAATTCTGCCAACCCTTCTGGGTATGTAACAATTTTAAAGACAGTGCTTCAAAATTTGAAGGGGGGAAAATGTGGAAACAGCTTAAATGGGAGTGTAACTCTTAAGACTTTCACCAAATACATTTCCATGGTTTTCCAGTTTGTTCTGTTTTCTTGAGAAGGGGTGAAAATTCTTGGAATTAAATATACAATAAAACACCAAATATATACTGGTTCTTTAAAGCTTTGTATCTCTATTTTTAGCACAATCTCTATTTACATCAAGTCTCTTTTACATCTAAATTTGGTGAGACATGCTATTTACTATCCCGTTGACCAGAAGAAAATCTGTTCAATCAGTGTTTGGAGATCTTTTTCATTTGGAGTTCTGTCTAGTCATGTAGAAATGTTATTTTGATAGTAATAAAACAAAATTTAGTAGGAGAAAAATCAATTTGTAAATGAACTGAATTTCAAGGCTCCAGAATTTCCGTTTCCCACTGTCCCTGTGCATGAAACAAGAGAATCAGGGCTCCACATGTAGTAAAGGGATGCAAGTGGATATATAAGGTATGTGTTCTTCTTTTTTAGAGGGAGAGAGAGAGATGGGGGTGGGGCTTAATCCACTGAGTCACCCAGATGCCCCATAAGTTCCGCGTTCTTGATATAAGAGTTGAAAAGGGTTACCAAGAAACACGATTACATTCTGTCTTAGAGATCTTCTTCCACTGGTTAGATTTCTTAGTCCTGGTGGGACAGTGCAGATGCAAGCCTCACCTGGGACAGCTGGTCAGACACGTGAACCTCTTGAAGTCATCTGTATAGGAATAGCCATCAGAATATAAGTCTAGATGTTTTGCAAAGCATGTTTCCTACGTCTTAACTGAAAAGGATCAGTTATCTGTCTGTCCTGCCCAGGAGATCCCAGGCCACTGGAATAGTAAAGACAACAAAAGCCCTCCTGCCAGGCTCCATTGCACTTCCTGTTACTGTTTTATGGGGATAAGTTGAGTTCCTTCCATCTGTGAAGCTGGACTGGCATAAAGCTATTAGTCTCTATTGTAGCAGCCTCTACTTCTACCGTTTTCTGGTGCCGGTGTTTCTGGTTCTCCATCCCATCCCTTAACCTTGAGAATAGATGCCTGCCAGAGCCTTCTCTGGCAAGAGCAGCTGTTACTTTTGGCCCATTTAAAGACCTTTTAGGTTTTAGAAACTCCTTCATTTTGTTTATCTTTTGAAAGTTAGGTGACCAGGCCTTTGAAAAATTGGTATTCTTTTTCCTCTATAACTATAAACTGGAAACTTTACTCATGTGGGTATGGCGTACTGGAAGACCAGGCTTTCATTCTTCTTAACTTCCCATGTAATCAAAAGAAACTAATGAATTCAAGTTGCCTGTAACATTTTGTGTGTTTCTGACTTGAAACCAAATTCCCAAGCAACCATGTGAACAATAATGAAATTCAGGCAAAGAGGCTCTATTTTCCTGTTGTTAGGGAAGGACTCTTATGGTGAACTCTTGGGTTCCACTCCCTGTGATTTAAGACAACATAAAATTTAGTACTTATCGGTTGTATTTTGGCTTTAAAATTATTACAAAGAGCCTGAAGAAATGTAATGGCTGAGTTGAATTTGATCAGAAATACAACTTACAGGATTATAGAATGCATGCATTCTCCCATGTTAAAACCTATACAGCACACTCTGTAGATTACAGTTTAATTGTGGAGATGATACAATAAAAGAGTCTCTCAAACTTCCATATGAGAATTTAGGTACAGTAAGCAGAATGTAATTATTCCAGTTGGAATTTGGCCAGAAGCTGGGGATTAAAAACCCTTAGTGTTATGAAAAGTTCCATGGGATGTTTAATGACTAGAAATAGCCAGAAGCTTAGATTTATGACATCCAAAAAGAGTACCCCTAGCAGGATTCGTCCACGCAGGTCATGCTGGGGCACAGTTTGGGCAATAGTCAAAAAACCTCATTTATTGAATCATAAACATAATTTCTAGCAGCTCTGGGTTGGAGATTTGTATTCAAGCACTACTTACCAACTTTTAGCAGCTTCCTTAGATGTAGCGTCCCACTGACACTCAGTAAATGCACAATAATAAAGAAAATGTTAGGTAGGCCTGAATGATAATGATGATAGTTAGGATAGGAGGCCAAGGACCAAAGCTGACTTTACAAGGAGGTGACAGAGATGGTTCCAGATTGTTACGTGATTTCAGAGGCTATGGAAAGACACGAAATATCACCTGGGTTCACCTTGCTAGTGACTGTAATTTCACAAATGCAATTTTATTCTTTTTGATCAATGCTCAATGGCTATTTCAAAGCAAACATACTTGAAAAAGTTAATACATAAGGCTAAGTTGTCATTTAAATCATAGTGTAACATGAGATTTTCATGCCTTATTCTAAGGAATTTTGGCAGAACTGAAGAGTAAAGTATCTTTAAGAACAAAGACATTGGGTGAGGGAACCACAAAGGGAAGAAAACTTTGCAGAAAGGAAAGTGTAGGGCCAACAAGGACAAATTTCTCCAGTCTCATTGTTTTGGGCTAAATTGTGTCCCCTTCTCCCCCCCACAAAATCATATGATGAAGTTTTAATTCCTATTACTACAGAATGTAACTGTTATTGAGATAGGCCCTTAAAGAGTTAATTATATCAAAAATGGGATTTTTAGGGTGGACCCTAATGTAATCTGGCAGGTCTCTATATAAGAAGAGTAAATTTGGAAACACAGAGAAATACCAAGGATGTATAGGGACAAAGAAAAGACCATGTAAGGACACAGTTAGAAGGTGGCCGTCTGCCTCAGAAGAAATTAACCCTGCCATCACCTTGATCTTGGACTTCTAGCTCCCAAAACTGTGAGAAAATAAATTTCTGGTAGTTTAAGTCAACCAGTCTGTAGTATTTTCTTATGGGAGCCTAAGCAAACGAAAACACCCTTTTTCAGAGGAAAGACATCAGGACTTCTTGTTAAATCTTTCGGCTTCTTTGAGGTTAAGGCTTTTATTGAAAGTGGTTCTAATCTTTCTTGGATCTTTCTAGCCCCAGGGAAAATTCCTGTGGATCAAGGCCATCACCTTAGGTTGATCTTAAAAGGCATGGTTTAAATTCAGAAGGTTATCTGGGTGTTCATAGGATGCTGGAGTGAAGAGAGGTGATGAGCAAGAGTCAAACCAGGGAAGGCTAAGCATGGAGCTTACCAAGCTTATTATCAAGATGCAGTCGGATGGCTCATTGTTTGCAGGTAGACATGGTTTGTTGGCCAACCCTCCATATTAAAAACAAAGGGTCTGTATTATCACTACTGAAAAGCCTTGGGCGGTTTGCCATGAGAGCCCTCTCTTGGGCACTTCCGATGTATAAATGAATTTCAGAGAGAGGATTTCTTTTTTTTTTTTTTAAGATTTTATTTATTTATTTCTCAGAGGGAGAGAGATCACAAGGAGGCAGAGAGGCAGGCAGAGAGAGAGGGGGGGAAACAGGCTCCCCGCTGAGCAGGGAGCCCGATGCGGGCCTCGATCCCAGGACCCTGAGATCATGACCTGAGCCGAAAGCAGAGGCATTAACCCACTGAGCCACCCAGGCGCCCCAGAGAGAGGATTCCAAAACAGGCTTTTGAGTCTATGATAACTTTGGCATTAGCAAGCGATGAAGGACCTACTGCATTAATATTATTTAATGTAAATGTAAGATAACTGCAGTAACTGAAAATCAGAGTATTCATGTATAAAACCAGTATAAATTGTTAATAATAAGATTGTAGCCCCTTAAAAATGCAACTATTGATGTTCTACTTGGGGAACCCAGGAGTCTTGAGGGCAAGGATAATTTATACTTACCAGATCACTGTGAGAAAATTTCAACTATGTCGAAATGTAAATATTCACTATTAGGAAGGATCTTTCAAGATAGGCTAAATATTTTCCCAGTTCTCTTCTTTTTAAACCACAAATAAGATTTCTCTTATTGGTTCAAGTTTTTTCGAAAAGAAGATGGGCTGAGGAAAAATTGGAGGTGGGGTGTGTCTATTATCTTTCTTTTCTGACCTAAAATATATCTTGCAACTCATATAGTCAGGAAATCTTTCATTTTTGACTTTGAAATTTATTCCACAATTATTTTATTCTACAAAGATACTGCTAACGAAATTTAGTATGTGTT
>LNAC01000068.1:4053337-4058337 GCA_002007465.1 Ailurus styani
ATATATATATATATATATATATATATATATATATATATATACTGTGACTTTGCCGTTGTTTTCTTCTCCTAGAATTTTGCCAGTGCCTTCCCTTGGCCAAAGCGACCAAAATCCAGTTGGCACAGGAACCTGGGGAATGTAGTTCCCAGAGAAAGAAAGCAGAGCAGGAAAAGAGTAAGTAAGTGGATCAAGGACAAACTGGCAAATGACTTGCATACAAAAAGGAAACTACTTTTTTTTAGTTTGTGTTTCTCTTTAATTAGTTTAATCTGGTTCACTCAGCCATGGTACAGTGAGGATCACTTTGGGACCTTATGAAAAATTGTAGGTTTCTGACAAATTGTAGGTTTCTTTCTTTCTTTCTTTCTTTCTTTCTTTCTTTCTTTCTTTCTTTCTTTCTTTCTTTCTTTCTTTCTTTCTTCCCTCCTTCCTTCGTTCATTCCTTCCTTCCTAATATGAGTTATTTCATGATATAGGTAAAGGCCCGTGAGGCCTGAGAATTAAAAATTCCCTGAACAGTAATGTGGTAGTTGAGATGAGGGAATCATAGGCTGAGGAAAACCAAAATGGTACCTGTCACTGACATTTGAGTTTCAGACCCAGACTCTGAATATTCTTCAGAATATCAGCTTCCAACTTGCAACATGACATTTCAACTTTAGCAATTTCGCACTAATGAACTCCTTTATTTCTGCCTGTCTCATTAGGACACTCCATGCTTTCCAGAAACGCAAGTGAAGTTTAATAGAGATAAAGCCATTCCTCTGGCGCTGCTATGATCAAGAAGCTACAATCAATCTTGCATTCTTCAAGCATGTCATAAAAAGACCCTTTTCCCTCTGATTAGCATTCTTGAACACAGTACAAGCTGATGACTTGCTTGAAGTCATTCACTGTAGGGTTACAGCACCTACTGCACGTGATAAAACAACATAAGGCATATGAACTGCTCATTACAATCTAATTAGTTTGGGCTTTTCATTTCATTTTATGTCCCGAATTGAACCTGATTCAATATGAGTCTGAGCTGGAGCTCATCATGTCTCCTCACTGACGATGCAAGTTCATGGTGTTTGCTTGCTAGATTCCACAGTTAGAGAGATGGTTCCTCTTTTCTTTTTTTAGGAACTGGTTAGAAAGAGGGTCATTCATATGAAATGATTGAAGTCTTTGCTCTTGCCTTTCCCTCTGTGAGAGATTTCCATTTGACCAAGCAACGTCACAGCGGTGAAGTATTTCAAGAAGGTTTGGCCATTTGTAGTAAACTGATTTGCCTGGCACATCAGCTCCTTTCCTTGCAAAGCTCTAGGGGCACTAGCGCGTGCCCTCGGGTTGTACTCCGAAGAATGACTAAACAACAAAAGGAAAACCTGAGTTAGTGTCACTGTCAAATTCTATTGTATTGGAAACTTTTTGAAAGCAAGATGCCTCTCTTTTGGGGTTGTTTCTGATATCTTTCTGGTGTCTCAAATGAGGACATAGACTTTGTATGCAGACTAAGTACACATTGATTTATCTGATCTCAGTACTTTAAGGGCTGTAGGTAAAGAATGACTGGCACTGTTTTGGAAGATATATGTACTCCTCTCTGAGTCTTTGTTTTTGGAACAACAAAAATCCAGGCATCTGCTTTTTTTTACACCTTCATAGGAAGGTTATGAGTATCGTTGGGTTATTCCTCTTTTCTTTTTTCTTTGAGAAATCATTTAATATGGGTAATGTTAGTACGAAATGCTCATAAGTATGTTTTACTTGCTACTCATACAAACTTTGAAAATTTAATTGTGTCATATGGAAAGCAGAGATTATGTTTTACTTATGAAATACCTTAGGTTTTTGCCAGAACATTGCCCCGTGGTTCCATGCTGTGTGACTGCATGTGGAATGAAGCCTTCTGGAACTTGATTAACAAAATTATTCTGGATAAAGCAGATTTCTTCCCCATTACTAAGTTCAACTTACAAATAATAATAGAAAAAAATAATGATACACACTTCCTGTTTGTTGAGAGAATAAAGTTAAGATTTTATTTATTTGACAGAGAGAAAGCATGCATGCACAAAGCAGGGCAGAGGGGCAGAGAGAGGGAGAAGCTGACTCCCTGCTGAGTAGGAAGCCCAGACAGGGACTCAATCCCAGGACCCTGAGATCATGACCTAAGCCCAAGGGGGACCTTTAATTGACTGAATCACCTAGGCACCCTGAGACAATATACTTAGGCAATACATGTAAAATGCTTAGAATTATATGCTTCACAAACTATATCTTGCCCATGTTGGTTCCCTTCCCACCTCTACTTTGGAGAAATGTGATTTAATCAGATTCCCATCCTAAATAACAAACATCACGACACTCCACGTGGTTCTGCTGATCCAGGACCAACCATGCTTTGTCCAAAAATGTTTCTTCCATGATAGAGAGGTTTATTTAATTTAGTTCAATTTTTATTTCATAATTGACAGTCATCATGTGTATTACCAGTGAACTGAGCCTTAGTGGTAACTGGATATTTTGAGTGTCTTGCATAAACCATTTTTTACCATTCTAAAGTCCATAGAAAGGGTAACATTTTTACAACATTCACTGATCCATTTTGTAAAGAAACTAAACTAGGTGAATATCTGTTATGTTTATTTAGATTTTGTATCATAACTGGTGGCTCTTTATTTCTGCAATAATTCGTTGAAAGCTTGTGGTTAGGTGGTATGTAACCTTTAATTCAGCTATTGTTAGCACTTTTGTATGCCAGAGAGAGGTTCTGAAATTTTCAGTAGGCCGTGGACTCTTAATAGGGAATCTTAATTATTCCCTTAGTACTCGAGAGCCATCATGACATCTGAGTTATATACATTTCTTATGTATAACCTTCAGCTCAACATTGAAGTAAGGCACAAGGCATTTGTCCCACACTTTGTACGAGAAGAGGAAGTGAGATTTTTTTTTTTTTACTTACATTGTCAAAGATTCTTAAGGGATTGGTCTTGGTTAATTAGCAATTAGTAAAATGAGTATCAAGCTCCTGATAAAATATTGTTAGGGAAATTGGGAAACAGAAGGTTACCCAAGCCACTAACTCAATCTCTGGGGAACTGAAGGAGGTAGGAAGAGAGGGAATCGAGGAGCCGGGGGTGCTCAGAGCCGTGTACGCTGCTGTAGCCGCCCGTGTCCTCTAGCATATTATCCCAGCCGTTCTCCTCATGCCCTGAAGCACGGTTCTGAGGCCCAGGAGACTGGAATGAACTCAGAAATTACGACTTGATTAAAGACTACTGAGATGTTCATATTGGAAATAGAAAATGATATTATGAAAATTGATGTGCTCTTCTTTGTTTATAAAGACAGCATGATTAACTCGCCATGATTTGCATTTGAGTTGATGGTGGGTTTGGGCCCAACTATCTACACTCTGGGGGAAGGGCATGAGTTTGCCAGGCACTTATGTGTAAGGGGTTCTGTCCATGCAAAGAAATAGAGCTGAGCCCCTTGGCTAACATGGCGTCAGAGCTGGTGACCTTGGCAACCTGAGTGGGGAGGAGCATGACCAACGCCATGTATTAATTAACATGGGTCTTCATTCATGTGTTAAGGGACATGGATGTAATGGTTTTTAAACTTAGATGCACATAAAAAAACAAAGCGAAAGAAAATCTTCCGTGGGCATTGGCCAGTTCCAGTGAAAGAACTGTGACTGGAGGACACAGAGGCGATTTTACCTCTGACCACATAATGTTTTTACTTATACACCCCATTGAAGTAGAGGGTCCTTTTTTCAATCCTATTGCTCACACTTTCTTTCACAAGACTGAATTTTGGGAGACATTGAGAAATGAGGTGAATTAGGAAGTATCCTATGGTTTAACAGCTGATAAATGGGGTATGCATTTTCTTTAGTTTTTTTCTCTCAGGCTGTCTTGGCCCCACTTTGATTAAATTTATTAGATATAGGTATATCTATAATTGGGATGGTATGCCAAATTATAGGGTCTCAAATGGTGATTTTCATTTCAAATTCTTCATTATTGCCTTTATTCTAATTAAGGGACAATTGAATATAGAATTTGAAAATATGGGTTTTGGGGGGTACCTGGGTGGTGACTTAGTTGGTTAATCTGACTTTGGCTCAGGTCATGATCTCAGGAATCTGGGGCTGAGTCTTGCGTCAGGTTCCATGCTCAGCGGGGATTCTGCTTCTCCCTCTCCCTCTGCTGCTTCCCGTGTTTGTGCTCTCTCTCTCTCAAACAAATAAATAAAATCTTTTTAAAAATAAGGATTTTTCAAGGGAGATCGGTGTGGCTTTACATATATCTTGACCCTAGCACTTAATTGGTTTTGTCATCTTGATCATTCAACTTCCATAGGCCTCAACTTTTCTTCTCTATAAAATGGGAAAAATGCTCTTTATATTTAAGGGTTGTTGTGTGTAGACTTAATAACATAAAGCACATGAACTACATGGTAGAACATTCTCAATATTTTCTTCTTTCTTCCTCCTTCCCATGACTAATTTTTTCTTACACAGCTGTGATTATAGTTTTCACTATAATGAGAATATGGATGGATATATTGTCCTCTGCACATTCACCAATATGGAATATTTTAATAAGGGAACAAATATCTAAAAATTCTGTTTTGAATCATCATCCTAACCATAGCTTTCTTTACTTCTAAGATCCTAGTTGTCTTAGGATCCTAAGTGGATCCTAAATTCTGTGAAATCTGTTGAAATTTATGTTTCTACCTTGGTAGCTATTACAGCTACTCAGTGATGAATTTCAAGGGACAGGCATATCAAATGAAAATGAGTTTAGGAGTTTATTTTATAGACTGTTTATGTGTATGTATTCACAAAAATAAAAATGAAAGGAGGAAAAAAAATGTTATTCATTAACTTAAACGAAGAGCCATTGTGTATATATGTCAAGTTTCTTAATCTGCGATAATTAGTGAGTCACTGCCCATAAAAGTTAACAAAAATAGTAGAATCTATATAAATCAGCTGT